>JABCKI010000111.1:0-37225 GCA_018282025.1 Sphagnurus paluster | reverse complement strand
GTTTTTCTGGGCATTTGAAGCTCAAGGTGAAGTTCAGTGAAGTCCTACCTCCCTGGCTTCCTCTTTTTCAACAAAAGGGGTGTCTGCCGGTTGCTATTTGGCCATTTATTTGGTCAGGACCTCTCTCTGAGCTGTGATATACAGGGAGATTAGATTGTTCTTGATTGCAGTGATTCAGATCTTGCATTCACCAATCTCTTCTGAAGTTTTCTTCAGTCGTAGCTCCATTTTAAACTGTTATCACTGTAGCCGATTTCTCATTTGCTTTGAAGAACTGGATTTTTCTGCCAGGCAGTAGTAGTTGGTTGTCTCATTTACCGTTATGGACCAGCCTCCTTTGGATTTTCAACAGGCTCAGGCTCTGGCACGACAGACTGATCGTGATGAGCGAACTCTGGATGAACCTGACCGTCGGCGGATCCCACAGAATATCCCTGCTCTTTTGCCTCACATATATGCTGCTGTTCCTCCACTCATTCCTTTGACACCACCTCCTGCTGTTCCTCCTCCTTTTCTTCCTCCACCAGCTCCACCGGCTCCACACCGTGGACGTGGACGTGGACGTGGACAAAGTCGGTTCACACTTCCACCCCTTCCTACCTTACATCAATATCCAAATCTACCTGCACATCTGGCTCAACAGGCTGCCCATTTGTATCAACCACCCATGGTATGTCAAGTATGCTACACCTTCAGATACACAGGTGCCATTTGAATTTGAACGGCTACAGTTTCCTTTGCGATTGTGTTTTGGGATGACGGTCAACAAGTCTCAAGGACAGTCTTTGGGTAAAGTAGGATTGGATCTGCGGACACCTGTATTCACGCATGGACAGTTTTATGTGGCGGTCTCAAGAGTTACATCTGTTTATAATATTAAAGTAATTTGGGATCCTAAAGTAAATAGTCCTGTAACTAAAAATATTGTATATCCTGAAGTACTTTTATCTTAGCTATATTTAGTTATATTGTATAAAGTGCGCAGGTGGTGTGGGTGAGCAACAAAATATATTTCTTTCTATTAAGACCTCTGTATTATTCTTTCTATCAATGAAATTCATCTCTGATAAAAAATAAAAACAACCGTAGCGAAGCACGGGTCTGAACGCTTGTCAGTGTGATATGATCACTGGTCCTCTCGTTACATAAGTATCGATCCCGTTCGTTATATCATGGCCGTTGAACTCCCCAAAGTCTGTTCCACTTGGTCTCCGCACGCGCGCGTTCATCACTTTTGATGTCTGCACCAAATCACGGCGTTGATACTGGCTGCAAGGAGCACATTTTTTCTGACTTTTATCAATGAAAGTTTGCCCTTCCACTGTCCGATAATTCAGTAAACATCATTATGTGGAGATTAGAACATGAGATAGCGGACAATGGAATGAGCGGGATGGGCAAATGGCCATTTTCTGATTTCTATGTATCCCCAGCTAGTAGTGCTGGGAAATTTCCCCCCTCAGCGCTCAGCGATTATATCGTTTATGACGCGTAAGATGCAGAGATGCGAAGTAATCAGTGCTTATATCACACCGATTAAACATATTGGGACAGGGACCCCGTCCACCTCCCGGCTAACGATATGGGGAGTTGTTGTCTCGGAATCTTCCGCTGCGAACCCCCTGGGAACGGTCGCTCAGCGCGAACGTCTAATCCAATTCAGGCGGTACGCTGATGTAAGGAGTTTGTATGTGTGTGGCCCTGGGGTTAAAGACGTCCTGACCCGCACCATCGCGTCGTTGGAGCTGCTTGAGATGGCGAGCAATGCCGTTGACCCCCTGCATACCCTACAAGCTGCCTTACAAGTAGCCCCTAATTCAAACGAACAGGCAAATTTGCTTGCCTCTTTGCGTGAGCATCTTGAAAGCGCTCCCGCACCCATCCCCATCCTCGTTGGAACCCTCACCGGCCTTATCGTCAATGCGGGTGATTCCTTGCTCAAGAGATGGGTCATTGACCTTCTCCATTTCGCCATCTGCCGTTCTACACTATCTCTTGAACAGCGCACACAGAGTTAGTCTCGCCCATTCTGAGAGTACCCATGAGTTTTTAATCCAATATTGCACTCTTTTGCTTTTAGTGGCGTCCCAGACGCTTGATACAATGGCGCAACTTATCGAAGACCCCAACCCAGCTATTGTAAAGGTCGTTATACAGACCCTTACAACGGTGTACCCGTTGCTCTTCCGTTTCTTGTGCGTTCTCATCTGGGCACGAGACTTGATGTGTCCATTCATTTCTACCTTCTTCTCCTTAGGTGCACCAACCGTAACAACCACGCGGCATGGAACATACTGGCAACATGTAAAGCCCGTATCATTGAATTCGTGTGGTCACCGACGACTCCATTGGGCGTCAAACTCTCAGCCATGAAGTTCGCCCAGAAGGTTATTCTTGTACAGACGCGTGGTGTATCGGATCCTAGGGTGCGCCATCGCGTCTGCTCTGCGCACTCCATGTTGACTTCTTCCCCGCCACATAGTTGCAAAACAAAAACGACCCGAACCTCGCGTTCTGCCCTGCGGACCACCCGTTTATACCTGTCCCACAGTTGGAGAATGAAGGAAAGAAACTTTTGGAGGGCCTCATTACGACTCTGTATTCAAGCCAGTGAGTGGTAAACCTTCTTAATTGCCAGACAAACCTGAGCATCGTTTGTAGAAATGTTGATTTGCTATCGGCCATGATCAATAGCTGGGCTACATTAACAAAACTTCGACCAGCAATGGTTCCTCTGGTTGTCTCTGCCTTGAAACAGTGGACACCAGCAGCCTTGGTCGGTTTACCTGCATCAAGTATCAAAAGTGTTGAAAAGGCCGTTCGGATCCTCATGCTACATCTATCTCGGTGAGTTTCGTGCCATGAAATCCAATCCCCTGCTAAACGAGTGCAAAAAGGACGCCAGCCAATGCCCCATATGTACCCCAGCTAAATGAAGCCCTCGCAATCCAAGGCGTGCGTATGGACAAAGCCGCCTCTGACGAAAAGAAACGAAAAGCTGCCGCGCAGGCCGCTGGTATCGACACCAGAAAACGACCGCTTTCTGTTCCGACAGAGCCCTTGGACGCCAAACGCCCAAAACTAGAACCCGAACCCGCCCCCCCAGCAGCCGCGTCTACCTCAGCAAATCTCAGTTTCCTTGCATCCTTCGATTTCACTTCACTTCCCGCTACTCTCATCACCGAACTTATCGTGGCCAATCTCGAAGCATTTACTGAACCAGCGCTCATCGGTCTCGTCCAAGCATTCCGGGAAAGTCGCGGCCTTGGGACGTCTGTACCATCCCAAGCTGCACCACCTGCGCCTGTAGCAGCTCCCGCTCCTAAAATACCAACTGGACCAAGGGCAGCGCAAATACAAGCCGAGAACGACGCGCAGCGGTCGAGTACGAGTACGCCTCAAGGTCGGCAGACGAGACCAATACCATCTGGACCCAACGACCATGCACAGACACCGCCACCTGCACCACCTCAAGTGAAAGACGAGCCTGTGGACCCGTTGCAAATGGATATTGATCAAGACGAGCTTGAGTACGAGCCCGATAGGCTGAACGAAGAGGTTCGGGCCATTTCAATCGGATGCGGTGATTAACTTACTTACACCTCTATCTTGCAGCTATCAGGGGATATCCCTCTTGAACCCTCTTCAATAGACGACCTAACAGAAAATATACAGCTACTTGAATTCAAGCTTCCACCACCGCGCGACCTTCCTGAGGCTGATCGGATGCAACAGCTCAGTAAGACAATCCAGCGGATATGGGACGGTGCGGAGGAGCTCAAGGTCAGCGGCGAGGCGCTTCCGGTAGAATCGACGCAAGCTGGCGGGAATTCGGCGACCGAAATCTGGATGCTATTGTTGGTGAGAATGATTACGCGCGTTGCGGAACCGCCGCCAAGTGAAGACGACGCGATGGACGGGGAGGATCCTCAACACGACTTTTATGTGCGCCAGGATCAGCTGAGGCAGACACTTTGCGATTATATCATGTCTGATTTCCCCTCAAGGTACGTCGAGTGCGTTTTATTGTGATATGCACATTTGTGTATGTGAGATCCTTTTAGGGTACGGCTGGCGACTACATGGATGAACGAGGAATGGTACAACGACCAGATACGACTGGGGGATGATCCGGATTGGGTACGCTGCGATCATTGAACTATGAGCTCGGCCTAATTATTTACCTTCCCTTGCTAGCGGCCCAACTACGACACATGGCTAAACCAGATCGTAGCCTCATATCAGACACTATTGGACGCAAAAGATAGGACATTCTCCCGTTTCCTGCTTGATCTCCCGAGTGTCCCAAGCGACGTCCTCGGCTTGCTTCGTGATCTATGTCTTGACTCTGCAAGGTATCTTATTCATGCACTTTACTGTAAAGTTTCCCTCCTCATAGCGAACAGTTCTGATAGGATGCAAGTTGGCTTTGCAACCCTCCGCGGTCTGGTTATCAATCGCCCTTCGATGCGAACGGACGCCTTGACTGTCTTGCTGGAGCTCACCACACACCCTGGTTCGTACCCTTACTCCCTGCTCCAGCCGCTCATGCCTTGAAGCTTTTATCACAGAAAAGAAGACGAGAGGAGCCGCCATCAATACTGTGAAGCTTTGGGTACCGAACACCCAGCCTATGGACGGTATGGTCCGTGAGTTTGCCTTGCAGATGCTCCGCAAACTTCAATTGCAGCCTGCTCGGGCGAAACCAAAGCCTGAAGGTGATGCTATGAGGGTGGATGAAGAAGACGGGAACGTAACGATGGACCAGGGATCTGAGGAAAAGGCTAGTAATTCCCAGAATGGCGGTGATGATGACGAGGAAGATGGTCAGCTACCCCCCGAAGACCTAGTGCAAACCCCATATCTCCCTGAACATATCGAACTACCTGCGAGGAAGTCGCAAGTCCTTCAACATGTCGAGCTTCTCTTTGCTTTGTCAGTCAAGGTTCCCGAATTCTTGGACGAGTGAGTATTGCTATTCTATCGTTCGTCCGTGGGCTGATCTTCCAAAACTAGAATCTTTGCAGCATATGGTCAAATGGACATCACTGTTCAAGATGCCATCCAAGAATTGATCACTGCTCTTATTCGGTCGTTGGGCTCCAGCCACGGAAAGCTTTTGACTCTGATGCGCACATGTCCAGCCGGTGCCGAAAGCCTCGCACTCCGGGTCTTAACTATTTTCACTGAACACGGGCGGGCCAGCACCCAACTAGTCGCTTTAGTGAAAGCGCTGATCAACGAGCGAGATCTCGATGCAAGGTTCTTGATACCTATTATCGCGGAGATGGACAAAGTAAGTGCCTGATTAACATGGAGCTGGGAACTAGTGATTAATCTTGCTACCCTTGATAAATAGCCGGATATCATACGTCACCTTCCCCGCATTGTTTCGATCCTTAATGGTCAGACTGAACCAAAGAACCTGGTTCGCTCGGTATTCAGTTCGATCGTGACCACACCACCACAGACGTTCGGCAGTGTCACCTCGAACCTGCCGCGCGTTCGGCAGAGCGAGCTTCTTACGCCCGCTGAACTCATGGTCCTCCTGCACGACTCCGAAAAGGAGATAGGGCTCAAGAGCGCCATCGAAGGTTCGTTGCTTTCGGTCTGATACTTGGGGATTTGAAACTCACTTAATTGACACAGCAATCGGCATATGCTTTTCCATGACCGATGTTTTCCGCTCCGAAATCCTTGCTGTGGTGATGCAACAAATCATGGATGAGCCAGTACTCCCAGTGCTATTCCTGCGGACCGTGAGTTGGCGCCCCATGGTTTGCTGTCGTGATAACATCCAATTAACCTGGGGTTTCGCTAGGTCATTCAAGCTGTGACTACATACAAGTCTCTCGTCGGCTTCGTGTCAACGACCCTACTTTCGAGGTTAATTACGAAAAAGATTTGGACGAATCCTCCTTTGTGGGAAGGTTTCATCCGCTGTGCGAAAGTCATCGCGCCGGCGAGCTTTGGTGCACTGTTACAGCTGCCGAAGGACCAGCTGCGCGAGCTTGTGGACAAGCAACCTAGCCTGAAGTCTGGGCTTCGGGATTATGTGACCAGGAAGGCACCCACGAAAGCTCGTGTAGCGGGCTTTTTAGAGATATTCGGGGATAATGACGACAATAACGCGGCGACACCTACGGGGCCTACAATGCCAGACCACTCTACTCCTCTCCCAGCAGAACCAATGGTTGAATCCGCATAGCATTGCTCAATGGGGCATATTTATGATATTTGTAGTATGGTAGTCGCATCTCCGCATGTAATTTCGATATGGTTCCGGGTCGAGGGAATGCACGGATTTTTTTCATTGACAGTGAGATCGAGGATCCGATTGGCGATGAACGATCTGTACTGAATTTGTCGGCGGCACGTCATGTTGTTGAAAACGCGCGTCGACTATCACTCTTCTCTGAATCATTTCTCTTCATCATTGCTCATACTCGGGTCTCTATCAGCAGCAGTCTTGAGCTTCGTCACTCCTCGCTGTGGCTGACAACATGCCGCCCAAGTCCCCCGACCAGCGCAGTCCGTCTGGTCAGCGCCGCGGGAGTAGTACCGTAACATCTCAAGTCAAAGAGGAGGGGTCCACTTCACCTGTTCCCTCCCCTGGAGATTGGAATGTGGATCGAGGAAGATCCAGAGTGAGGAGGTCGTCAAACCCCTTCTCAGAGGAAAATCTTCGCAGAAAGTGAGTCTTCCATAACGGCGATAACCATGCATTCTAACCTCTCGCATAAGGGGTTACCACTCTCTCCTATCGTCTTTCGGGAAAGTATTTCACGTCGAAAAACGATGGAAATTGATCCGTGAAATGGGTTCTGGAGCTTATGGTGTTGTGATGTGCGTCCCTGTGGCTTGAGATGAATGCATCCACATAACTTCATTTCGCCCTGCAGCTCGGCGGCGGATGAAATATCTGGCGAAACAGTCGCCATCAAGCTTGTCACTCGCGTTTTCGACAAGATTCAACTTGCAAAGCGCGCGCTCCGTGAAATTACACTACTACGTCACTTTGCAAACCACGAAAACATCACTGGATTGATTGATGTCGATGCTATATCGCCGGACTTCAATGAGATGTTTGTCCGCCATTTCTTTTGCTATATATCAACGTGCTCACTTGGTATATTTTAGCTATATATTTATGGAGGTACGCGTTGGGTATATCCTCTACAAGTCAGGCAATGCTGATATGATACTGGATAGCCCATGGAGGGTTTGTTAATTTTAATTTTTGATCATTGTCCCATTTAATGAAGCAAATATACAGCGGATCTCCACCAAATTATAAAATCTGGCCAAAGCCTTACGAATGAACACGTCCAGTACTTCCTCTATCAAATCCTGAGGGGTTCGTTTTCCGATCGATTGCTTTACACAATAATTAACTTCTTTCTAGGAATGAAATATGTTCATTCCGCATCCGTGATACATCGAGACCTAAAACCTGGAAATCTGCTCGTAAATGCTGACTGCGAGCTGAAGATCTGCGACTTTGGGCTAAGTAGAGGGTTTGAATCGCGACCAGAGGAGACTGCCACCCACCTCACGGAGTATGTGGCAACGAGGTGGTACAGGGCCCCAGAAATTATGCTGGCATTCCGGTGAGTTGGACTGACTCTGGTGCTCTTGCGAAAAATTTTAAGCATATGTTTTTTTGCAGGCGTTACAGCACAGCGAGCAAGTTCTTCCCATGAATATGTACTAAAAATTTCTACTGAATGGAGTATTTTCAGTCGATGTCTGGTCCATAGGATGCATTCTGGCGGAATTGTTGCTGGGAAAACCACTATTCAAGGGCAAAGAGTGAGGGTGAATATCTTTGCACATCTTTAATCTAACAGCATCTTTTAGCTATGGTCGCTTTAAAATTATACTTTCTAGCGTGTTTTCGGCTGATGCTTTTTTGCAGTGGATCAACTCAATAAAGTTCTTGACGTGCTCGGTATCTAGCCATTCTTATACCCATCGCTGCGCATACCCACATTTTTTGTAGGGACACCAGACGAGAAAGTTATCAAGAAAATTGGTAGCGAAAAGGTAAATAAACTCCGGATATGCAACTACACGATTCACTTTAGTTTAGGCCCAAGCATATGTTCGATCCTTGCCATTCAAGAAAACTGTTCCCTTCCGGAAAATACTGCCATCAGCCGATCCCCAAGGTAGGCCCTCAGACCTTCTAGCAGGCATCAATGAAGTTCATATTGAGTAGCACTTGACCTCCTCGCCAAGATGCTAGCATTCGACCCCAGTGATCGAATATCAGTGCCCGAAGCTCTCGAACATCCATGGCTAGCTGCATACCATGATGAAACCGACGAACCGGAGTGTCCAGAAAAGTTCGAGAAATGGCGAAAGATCGAAGAACTCGAGACCCTAGAAGATTTCCGAACCGCTCTCTGGAACGAGATCGAGGATTACCGTAAAGAGGTCCGAGGCATGCAGGATGTTGAGGTCAACATCCTGCAAGGCATCTCCGTCGAACCGTTCCCCCAGACCGAGGAACCGCAGCCCCTGAGTTCGTTTGAACCTCATGTAATTGTGGAAAACACCGACGAACCAAAGGAAGCCACGGAGGAGACAGCGCATGGAGGAGGCAATAGCATACGGGACCAGCTTTCCTCCAGCCCTGAGACATACTTCCGGAGAGCTTCGGTCACGTCCATACCGAACGATCCAGTAGTAACGTACGCCCGGCGGTCGAGCATCATGCAGCCTTCGCGTCAGGGATCAACATACAATTCACCCCTGGCGTCTTCACAGCATCTGCCCGCCTTTCCTGATGCTCCGACACCAGCGGAGCCCCGGTCGCTGGGACCTGGGAGCGTGGCGTTCCCGAGCCAGCAGGGCTTTGTTGTGCCCGCGCGATCACGCACAGGCTCGATGGCAGGTGGCGAAGTGACCCGTAAACTTCTGCGAACGTTGTCAACTGTTTCTATACACGAGAGTGTCGAGGGTTTGGCTGGGGGACTAGCAGGCATCGCTCCCATCGGAAAATTTATCGTGGAGAGTCAACCCGGAGAAGCTGATGCACCACCGTCAGAGATGCCCCGAGAGTTTGGGATCGAGGAAACATCTGAGGGTGACGAGGAACTCCAGGTGGATGCGACTAAGGAGGGCAAAGAGGGAAAGTTTCAACTGTAAAGCATTCTCTTTCTCCTTGGAATAGACTACACATTCTATTATATATGGTCGTCGGGTTGGTGGATACATAATAATCATTAGAGGCTTGGCAAAAGGATAATTTAACGACCGCTAGATTACAAGTCACGGATTATGGGTGAACAAGGCTCAGTCACCAAGGATCTCTTTTATTCCTGTAAGATTTCTTGTGAGCCAAGCTGAAAACCAAAAAAACAAGAACCTACGATCGATGATATCTAGATATGCAGTGGTGGCGGGACTATCGGGATATTCGTCCAAGAAACTGACGCCGTAGTCTGCGCTTTTCCCTATCCGTGGGTCAAGCGGGACGGAACCAAGAAGCTCAATACCCATGTCTTCTGCTAGCTTCTTTGCCCCTCCTGTGCTCGGCTTGAAGATCTGTGATTCCGTCTTACAGCGTGGACATACAAATCCAGACATATTTTCCACCAGCCCCAGCATTTTGATGCCCACCTTTCGGCAGAAATTAATCTCTCTGCGGACGTCCTGAATCGCAACTTCTTGTGGTGTGGTGATAACGACCGCCCCATCGATACCACTATCCTTGAGATACTGGACAATGCTAAGGTGTTCGTCTGATGTCCCTGGCGGTGTATCGACGACTAGATAGTCCAGGTCTCCCCAGTCGACGTCCTTGAGGAACTGGGATATTAGTCCATTCTTTTTCGGTCCTCTCCACATGACGGCGTCTCTGGAAGACGGCAACATGAACCCGACGGACATCACCGCAAAGTTGTCCTGCACAAATACAGGGGACCAGCCTGACGAGGAAGCATGGACTTGCTCATTTGCGATCCCGAGGATGGTAGGAATTGACGGCCCGCAGATGTCGACATCCATAATTCCCACCTAAAAATCGTTCCTTAGTAATTCATGATCTGAATTTTCCCACTCTTAAATATTCACCTGTGTGCGATCGTCGGCAGCAAATGCCCAACCAAGTTGTGCGGTGAAGGTAGACTTGCCGACGCCACCTTTGCCTGATAAAACTAGAATCTTGCGCTTCACCGACGTCATGCGTTCGGTGATGAGCGGCAAGGAGGGGTCGGGGTCCTTGGGTATATTCGATGCACATATTTCTTGATTCGCGCAGCCGTTACATGCATCTGACTTTCCTGCAAGCTCAGATTCCGTTCCCTGTGATCCGTTAGTAACTTTGGCGGCAGATATTCGTACAGAACATACTGGACAATGCTCTGGGGTGTTAGCTGGAACAGAAAGGGGGTTAGGGCCCTCTTCCGGGGACGGTACTGCGATCATAGCTATCGTGTTGTTGAAGGCAAGTATTTACTGAGTAAGTGGGCAAGACAGTTCCGGAATCTGATGCTTCATAATGATTGTTGTACTGTGTTTGAATTCTTGCAATTATATTCCATGCGGAGGGTATCGTGAGTGAAAACATTTTCGTCCATGTCGTACTGAAAGTGAGCGTGTACGCAAGGTGGTAAACTACAAATAGGATTCAAAACAAGTATGGGCGAGGGAATGGAAAGGGGAATAAGCGAATATATAAGTGTACTGTAGGAAATGCAGAGTACATCATGTTTGCTGTCGATCAACTGGGGGGGTAGCCATTGGTGTTTAGAAGCAGCGTCGATGGGTCAGAGTTCTGTCTCACTGGGGCCATGAATGATGCTGGTCGGGATGCAGATGCGCCAGGCATGTTGGGTCGGGGCGTAGACCATCCTTCCTGTTGTGTTCGCTGAAGGATCTGCGGCGTACTTTGAGGTGGTGGTTGGGGTTGTGATTGCGGAGGAGAGCCGTAAGACGTGGGTGTGTGATAGGACATGTTATTGGACATTGGTGTTGGTTGTGGTCTGATCGTACGTTCTGACTGAGAAGGTCCAATCATTCCTGGTCGCTCTGGGTTGGGAGAGTTTTGAACCGGATATCGTTGTCCACTGCCGTTGCCATTTAGAGGGGGCGCATGTGATCGTCCGTTTTGGGCCTTCAGCCTCATATACGTGTCACACTTCTTCATGAATTCCTTCCCAGGTAGTTCTAGTGAGTTGGTGAAGTAGTCCTGGTCCTGCAGGATGGGTAAGAACTCCAGGGGAACAACGAAGAACTCGTCTTGGTTTTCGAGAAGACTGGTGATCACACGGAGAGCCCCGAAAGTTTCGTCTCGCATCGCGTCCCGCCCCCGGGCGTAGAGTATGCTTGGACAAATGACGGTAGCCAAGTTCCCTAGATCCATCTTGCTTCCCGTCTCCGCATCCATATGTGCGAAGGACGCCACCCACTTGAGGAAGACGAAAAGAACCTCCATAGTGTCACGATGACTTTTGGGCAGAATTAGTGATAGTAGATGAAGATATCTTGTCCGATCCGCCTCTGAGTTAAGCGCTGTTGTGACCCTCGTGAGTTTAACGGTCAATTGAAAGAAAATAGTGCCGTACATTGGGAAGCGATAAATAATCGGTGTAATTTGAAGGTCATGAGAGGATCTGGCAGGTCGCGGAGGAATTTCTTCAACAACGCCGCAAGTTGGACGGGATTGTCCTGTGTTAAATCAACAGATGAGGGATCCCGATCGATGGCCTCCGTGAGATCCTTAAGCCTTCGAATGTTCCCATTCTTCCTAAAGATACCCTCGACTGACATGTCTAGAGGCAGCGGAACATCACTTGAGCATGTAGCTTTAGATAAATATAATTCTCACTCACCCATTTGTTTCATCGCGGAAATAACGTCGTCAATAAAACTAGGTACACGTAGTGTCTCTCGTGTCGCTCCGAGCATCGAGTCAGATCCTTCCCTCTCCACCAAGAAATCCAGCGGTACACCAAAGACCCCTACACGCGAAAAGGGTTGTAAACTTCAAGAAGGGGGATGATAATTATGAGACATACCCTTTTTCTTGACGTTCTTCTTGTCACCCTTGAAAAGCGTCTTCCAGAATCCACTCTTTTTGAGCTCCACCATCTCCAAGAGTTCATCCAAGTCAATCTGGTCCTTTAATGGTGACTTCGTCAAGGCAAGGACAGCACAATGCTTGACGATCGCTAACTCTACAGGATTGAGCTCGGCAATATATGGTATAGAGCTTTCTCGAGGCAGCGATCGCCGCTGCTCCCGAGCCTGAGCAGCCTCCATGATCTGTGGGATATCGGCAAGTGTTATCCCGTCTTCCAGGGTTGATATTGGTGGATTGCCGTCTGCTGGTGAGTTCGGTCCACTTTCGTCGACTATCATAACCTCATTATTATTCCGCACAAAACCTGGTCTCAAAGCCTGGACTGGAGAGTTGACATCGGCTAGTTTACCCAAATATGGAGTGTTAGGACGCTGTGTTGGTGGGGAGGAGTGTTGTGGTGGGTAAGGGCTTGGGAGCGGTGGGTAAGACTGATACTGTACTTGGCCCTGTTGGCTCTGCTGATTCGGGGCGGTCTGTGAAGTTGGATGATGCTCCTGTTGCCGTTGTGGCTGTAGGACATCTGATGGGTGGACACTCCTCCCCGCAGGGCTTTCTACGATGGTCGAGCGCTTCGGTAGCCGTGCTGTCGCAGACAACTTGCGATCAAGATGTACAGATTTCATTCGCATGATGTCAGCAGAATTTCGGTATGGGTCCGAGTTCGTAGAAGGCGGAGGATGATCGTATGTTGATGGAACTGAAAGGCCCAGGCGCTTGAGGGACCCCCATACAAGGACTAGGTCGAAGACGCACCTGGCGATAATGGAACCACACCCTGCTTTTTGAGGAGAAGATATAGTCGTCGTAGCGCTACATTGAGCAGAAAAGCATACTGTTCCAACCTCTGAACAGGTTGAAATCCGCTCCGACAGCCTCCGTGTGCGTGATCAGTACATAGGATGACAGTAGGCACCTCTCCATAGGAGTTCGCATCCCTTCGTGGGTCCACTTCAAATACAAATGCTCCTACATTGGCAGGTGGTCTCCGAGCAGTGGAGAGTTTAGGTGGCTGATCTTTTGATACCTCCTTACCGTCCCGATCCTCGCCGTTTTTGGGTGAGACCTCTTTCGGTAGAGGAACTGCCGCAACCTTTCCACACTCTGCACACTGGATACAATGGGAGTGCCAGCGCTGATATGTACCCAACCGCACGCAATCTTCCTCCACGGTGAGATTACACTTTAGACAGAGATCTGAGGGAGGGTTGCTGGATGAGATTTTAGAAGAACCTTCCCGGAAGGGGGAGTCGCCGGCGTTCTCCGGGGCTAAGCTTCGAAAGCCATACGTCACCGCCTGGGTGCCAAAGTTTCCTCCACTGCTGTTTGGGATCATAACTTCTCCATTGGAGCTTTTGATCATCCTCCTGGCAGCTGGATTTGCTCCCTGAACCGCGAGGAGATGGAGCTTATCAAGAAATGATCCCATGGCCTCTCTTACACTCTGTTCCCTCTCGAGTTTCAGGGCACCTGTGAGGGCTATACGGATGAGAATCTTCAGGTAATGCGCCAGTCCAGTCACAAGTGCGAGCAACTCTTGTGTCATCCCCATCCGCCGGGAGCCCGTTTCTTGAGTGTGCGACAGCAGAGTGAACAACTCAACAGTCTTGCGGCAAAGCATTCGAGCTTCTCGTACGTGCGACATGCCTGCCGAGAAAAATCAATAAGGCAAAAGACAACTCAAGCTCGATGGGAACAGACCCTTCATGTTTAACCGCGCGAAATAATACTCTAGATCGTCTATTGTCGCAAAGAGGACCTCGACGTGTAATATGAATCTTTCCGCCATGCGAATCGCGTCCAGGTATTGACCGTTGCTAACCTGCCTTAGCATGTCGGAGATACAAGCAGCGCTGGACTCTTCGAATGCTGATAGCACGCTAATTGCAGTTTGAGCAATCGCGATAAGATCAAATGACTTGAATACGCACGTCCATATCCGATAAACCTGCTGTTCCATTCGAACCTGCTTCTCCTTCAACGAGGCAGGCGTCTCTCGCTGTTCCTCTTCCACGTAAGCCGGCTCCTCAGCTTCTCCGTCGAGTTCCGCAGAACTAGTCGGTCTTCGAGAGACAACTTTTACGTTCCAAAACTAACAAATGACTGAGATGTCTGGTTTGATATTCAACTATGGGCACAGACCTTATTGATCATATAGCACTCTGGATGCCAGCATTCGTCCCTCATGTTTCGGTTGATCTCTACAAATTGTTTGAGGATGGCACTGCTGCAGCCAGCGCATTTTGTAGCAAAACGCGTCGAATAGTGAAAATGACAGTATACGTCGCCCTCGTGCTCATAATACGAGTCCTGCGGTCCAAAGAGCGTTGGACAGAGGGAGCAGGTGAAGTGTTCCACATGGAACTTCTTGTCTAGAGAGAGAAGGGTGAACAGTGTACATTAGATCCGAGGGACTGCACGCACTACATGCCGTAATGTAGCTGCCCCGGAGCGCCATATTGCACTTGGCACAAATTAGGTTCAGGCGTCGAAAGTAGTCTCGCTCGCACAAAGGATGCTGTCGGCCATCAGGGCCGTCAATTGGGAAAAATTTCGAGGCCACAACGTCGCCACAGTCCTGGAAGAACGGCTGTTAGAATAATTAAACTAGACAAAGGTCAACAAAGGACCCACCATACACTTGAAGCAGTTCAAGTGGAACACTGTACCTAGCGCACGGACGAATGGTCCTTGCATAGCCTTTCCACACGCGGAACACGTTCTATATAGAATACAACATGATCAGGATAATCATGAAAGGATGATATATGAACTGTAAGGGCTCGTATAGAGTGCTTACGTCAAATTCAGACTAGTAGAGGTCGAGGATGAGGTAGTGGGTGGAGGCTTGCCGTTGGCAGACTGTGAAGATGAATCAGAGTGCTCAGAGGAGAATGAAGCAACGCTGGTGCGGTGGCCGAGTGCATTGGAATGTCCTGACGATGATGGGTGTTTATGATTTGCAGAGCCCGCGGGTGTGGACGGCCTGCTACTGCCACCAGCAGAAGCCAAGAAGGCGGGTGAGGGCATTGGAGAAGATCCGGAAACGCCTGTAGGATATGAGCTGGACGAGCTACTATGACTAAGATCTTCACTCCGTGCATGAGGAGGGTATGCTTTGGCTGAGAGATTGCGATCAGGTTCAGAACTGTGGACAGTCGCAGCTCTCGTAGGAACATTGGGACGGTCTGGATGACGCGAGCTGGTGGCATTTGGTGCGAGAGCTTGCTGGTTCTGGTACGCCTGGAACCTGGCTGCAGGAGGAGGATCTGAAGAGAGGTCCGCGTTCGCAGGGGATTGAGTGGTGGGCTGGTTAGACCATGGGGAAGGGGCGCGAGGGAAATCCAGAGGGTTGCTCATGGGTGTCGGTGCTCAAGCGACGGAAGAATGCCCAGTCGGCAATGCTGTGGGGGACCGACTCCAGGGCAGACGAGCGACACAGATGACAACTGCCTAAAGATCGTCACTCAAAGCTGTGACACCCTGTGACCACCACTGTATATACTATTTACATTGAGTACAGATTCCAATGCCCATTAACTCTAGTGTACAGACAACAGTGAATAGATATAACTCATAAAAATCGTTTCAACCGGCGTCCAGCACCAAAGTAACTCAAAATGAACACCGTTTGCCCTCATAGTAAGGCATCGGCGTTAATGGCACTCGACTCGGGGATCGCTCACCACCACCGAGCATAATGTCCAGGACTCGTCGAAAACTCGGGACTGTGGTAGAGCAAAGAACCTCTTCCTCCAAACAGACCAGCTGGTGAATCACCCGATGACGCACCCATGTGGTTCAATTCTTCTTCCAATAGCGCTGCAGGGTCGTGTGGGTCCAAAACAGAATGGGATCCCGGTGTCCGGAATGGCGAAAATATAGCCCCGGTCCCTGGCGTACGGAATGGTGAATCGTTCTGGTTCGCCGGGAACGTCAAACGCCGAGGTGTCACAGGTGTGGGGACTGGGGCCCCAGAGCGTTTGCGAGGTGTCTTATCAAAGTCATCGTGATCAGCTTCGTCATCGTGAAGAGCTGCAGGATTGATGCCTTTGGAGGACAGTGGCGTGCGGAGTGATGATATGGGTAATTGTCGCGTATTTCGGGGTGGTGTGGATGGTGTGGGTGTAGTTGGGCGCTCTCCGGAAGCACTCGGCTTCCTATGTATGGGAGGTGATGCTTTAGATACCTTGGAAGGTCGTGAAAGGGCCTTGCGATTCAAAGTAGGAGAAGCTGGCATTGGTGGGAAAGAAATCTTCCTCTGCATGTGGAAAGAGTTTTAGTCTTCACAAACCGGGAAGTGAGAGGTAACACACATTAATTTTTCTTGCACTAGAACTTCTAACAGATTTAGAAGGAAGTGGGAGGGGCTCATCATCCTCATCCGATGACGAAAGCGCACCTCCAAACTCAAGCTTGGTCCCCAGCTGCGTTGAATTTTCTGAAGCCTTACCCTTCCCTGCACTGGGCGAACGGCCCCAGTGCTTGACAGGACTTAAAAGGGTATTTGTGAAGGATTCAAATGTATCCTCTGCCTGTGCAGCGTCCTCACTCTCATCTTCCCCACCAATTATAATATAATCGTCTATGTTGAGCTCTTCTGCAACAGAACTGGTAGCTCCCATATCACTGGAAGTTGCTGGAGGGCTAGAAGAGCTGCGCGAGAGTCCAGGTAAATTTGAAGGTGGGATCGTGGACCCAGGTATAGATGGCTCGTCCGACTGGCTCGAATTCGGGGGATCCACCTGGTGAATAGTTTGCGACTGGGGTTTCGTGTCGGACGATGTCAAAGATGAAGATGAGGCCGCGGATGATATGATTCTAGAGTAAGCGACGCCCGCAGGAAGAGGAGGAAATATGATATCTGCTGGAAGTGTCTGGGGCTGCAGACAGCTTTCATAGTACGGCTGGTGGTGTGCGGTTGGGCGAGTTGGTGGAAACAAGGGATACGATGTCATTGTTGCTGGCATGTAGGATGTTGATGCTACAGGTGCAGCAGGCAACGGCGCTGGGTGATCCTTCTTGACCCGCTTCACTTTTCTAATCGTTGACTCGGGATCAACATCCACCTCGGCGCGTTTCCTAGTTTTACCTTTACCCTTCGAGCCAGAGTCCCGGCGGCCAGTGTTGTTAACAATATCTTTGCAAAGCTGTTTCCTGAACCCACCGCCCTTGAAACATTCCAAGTCCTCGTCCCAAATGGCCCAGAGTGTCCGTCCAATTGATCTATCGCGGGGAACCTTGCGGAATACGACTGTAGTGCTGAGAACATGCCTGATGCTGTTCATCCACGTCGTTTCGCCGCGCTTAAAGTGAGGGTAAACAATTGTGATCCAATCGTAAATCTCTTGGAGAGTCAAGCGGTGCTCGGGCGATGATAGGATTGCTTGACCAACCAAAGCTGCGTATGAGAGGTCTGGCTTGTTGGGGGAATAAGGGCCTGGGGGGAGGGTATAAGGAAGATTGTCATATTCTGTTTCATCCGGCAGAGGGCCCATAGGGCCAGGTGATGATACAAGATTTACGACCGGCCTATGCGGAGTACTGACAGGCGAGGATGCCGGAGGTGATGATGGGGGTAAGGGTGAACTTCCGCTTTTCTGAAGCAGATGGGTTCGTTGATGTTGAGGTGTCACCGGAAGAGATGTCGAGACTAAGCTAGGAAAGGCGAAAGGAGGGACCGCACGTGCGTAAGCCAAGTATTGAGGATATGTAAAATACTGAGGTGGAGGTATTGGCAAAGACTGTGCTGGCGGGCGAGTACGCGTCGGTGTTGGCGATTCTGCCTTTGTAGACGTTTGTTCCTACAGCAAGGGTCAGACAATACAAGCTTCGATGATGGACAGCGTACATTGCGCGGCTGAGGGTGAATGTGGGAACCAAGATTCGTGTGATCTCTGTAGTACTTGCTTCGCTGGGGGGTAACCGGCGGTGCCGAACTTTTTTCCACCTATAAAAGTTGTGCAGATATTTTAGGGTTGTCAGGACGCGTCAAAAAGGATCTAGATACCTGTGATGATGTGCTGGCGTGCGCTTCTTGTGTCTCCTTGGGTGAGGTGTGTGTGTCTACGCGTGACCGCATGAACGAGTCAAGGTCAAGTCCACTTTGCGACGCGTTCCCAGGCGATGGCGACGGCGCGTGCGTCACAGATATCTTAGCCTGTGAGTCGCGTTCTCTCTCACGCCTTTCCCTCCTCTCCCTCTTGTTCTGCCGCCTTTGACGCTCGATGACCATCTCCATGCTATCAAAGTGACGGAGCGGCGCTGCATTCTCGACGGGCTCGGTTTTCATTGGTGTGGGGGGCAAAGAACCGTCTCGGAGGGTGTACGAGCTCGCGCGAGATCGGGAACGCATGAATGAGGACGTTGTGATGACCGGCTTGGAGATCGACCGGGTGTCCGCGGAGGAGACGTTTTTCAGTGCAATATTTGACTCAGCAGCGTGTAGGGAGTTGACATCTTCCGTAGTCAAGAACTGGCGCATCTGGTCGCTGTGTTTCTCCAGGTCTTCGCGAGTGATTCCCAGACTGAGGAGTAGCTGTGATATGAGGGATGGCTGAGGTTCAGCCATAGTGATACGACAGTTTTGGTGCCACCAGACCGTTGAAATCCACAGAACACGTTGAGTGATAGATTATGTGGGGGGCAGCACAGTTGAAAGGCAGTGTGGGAAGCGAGTGGAAGGGAAGATATCAGACAAGTTGTAATGAATGGCTCAGACAGGCGGAAAAACGCCAAGCCACATGCAAGCGCCTCGGGTCAATCCCGAGCCCGCAACAATGTCAATAACACATAATAACACGGCCCCCCGCGGCGCTACATACATGAATGTTCAGCACTTCAGGCGACCTGCGAGGCGATCCAGTTCTTAGAATAGCATGTGGAATATATATATATATTGAATTTGTTTAATTTACATTTTGAACTCATGGCGAAAATTCTATGTAGATGTCGTCTCAGCCTCGTGGTTTCTTTGGGTGAGAATTCGACGCTCACCCTCTTCATCAAGCAGTGTCTGCTCCTCCAGACATGCATCAATGAACTCTGATACAATAAGGTACCGCCGCTTTGGCCTTGTGGAAATTTAGCCGTTCTGTTCAAGGTTGGCCATAATCACACAACTTACTTTGAAGTACGCTTCATGAGCTCAAGGCGACGACTATCATCACGTTTGTCGATGATTATGTGTGTCAGTTTGGGTTCATCGATAGACACAATCCTGCCCCCATGCATGGTTATCTTGGACGCCAGTTCAGCCATGCTAGAGATAAATGTATCAGAATCGTAGAGTATTCAAGAAATAATTCACCTCGTGTTGATTTGTTTAGGCTGTTTGGCCTTGACAGACATCCCGTTCTTCAGTGCATTCTCTGGTGAATCCAAGTAGAAACACCTGGAACATCATTAGAAAAAGTGTGCCAATTGAGAGAATCTCAAGTCAGACCCACAGATGTTTGAAAATCAATTCTTGATCATATTCCATAGCAGTGTCGTCCTCTCCCATCTTTACCTCTGAAGCCTACGGTTGATATCATTTTGAGCATGTCACTAATAATTTCGAGTGCCGGGTCAACTTACGTTAATTGTAGATAGCCCTTGAGTCTCGATGTCCTCCTCCTCAATAGAGGGTTTCTTGATGCTGAACCAGTCATCAAGGTCGGCATCCTCATCATCCATATCCGCATTGTCAGAGTCCTCGTCGGTGGCTGAATCCGGCTCTGGGTTAACATGTTCCTCTGTCTCTGTATGGTCTATTTTAAACCAATCCGCAAGTGCCGGGTCCATATCGTAGTGTAGTTCTTCTTCTTCCTTGATTGTGGGGGGTGGGGTCTCTGAAGGAGTTGTCACGAGAGAAGGAATAGGTGCTTGGTGTCCATGATCGGTAAATGCTTCGTTGTTATATTCTTCTGTTTCGGCGCGTGCATTACTAGGGTGGAAAAAATATCTGGTGATCTCATGTATAAGAAGATGAATTCTCGGCGTTACAACCCCTTACTTCTGTGTGAGAGGTGCCGGATGCCCAAGTGAAATTGAGTCGGTCACCCATTCCGGTCTGATCACATCGTATATCCCTTTGTCGATTAGTAACTTGAGGTCGTACGCTAAGAAAAATCAATTAAACAGTTCGCAGCACATATAGACACCATACGAGTGACTTTGCCTCCATAAATAATAAATAGTTGAGGCTCATTTGTTGCAATCTGAGCACAACTTCCTCCGTTGGCATGTATCCTGTTTTGTTGAAAATCAGGTTTGTCATCTCAAAAAAGTGGACAGATAGATGCCCACTGTTTTATCAATGCCTTCTTGTCTTGGTCACCGGTTCGCGACTTGGGATCGGACATAACAACTGGCGCAAAGTAAGTCATAGAAGGGAACAGAAACAGATAACAAACCGAATTTCATGCCATCAAATATCTCAGTTTCAACACGTACACCTTTCAGCTTCGGGCCTTGATATTCTGGAAGTACCGCGGCCTGGGGGGAGGGGGGGATTCAATTAATGAAGGGTGTTAAGGAAAGCCTAACACACCTTTTTCGCTATTATTTTGCGCTTCTTGGACACACTACCGAGTTTGGATATTGAGTCTCATAATACCTATTCATTGTGCGAATCAATTACCCTGCATCACTCTCCATTTTCCTCTTCTTCTCAGATCTCATGCTCTCCAGGACGGCTGCAAGGTTTTCAGTAAACCATTCGGAGAATGGTATAGATATCAATAGTACCGGTTGCAGTCATGCAGTCTGCAATGCTCAGATCGTCTCGAATGGACAGAGCCCTGGGGAAGCGCATAGTAAATCCCATATCATACTGATCTGTACAGCCAGTGTGGTGAGTAAGAACGTTGAAAATACAAATTGCGTAATGCTCGACCTGAGGGAACAATTTCGGCAGCTTTGACTTTCAAAATGAATGAACTAGAGGTAGACGTTGAACACAGCTAAAGGAGTAGAAAAGAATATCACCAACTCCTGGGGTTCAAGATACACATCCCCTTTATCTTCGTGGGATCGTTTGGCTGTCAAAAGAAAGTCTGGAGGTTGCTTGGGATCCCAAGCTTTCCAAGGTTTGTCTCGAATCCAAACATAATCCGCGAAAGACAAGCCCGAGCCAATGCGAACGAAGGTACTGTATCTACGAAGAATCCATCAGTCGAGTGAGTGTGAAATCTTGCTTAAAATTTTACTTAGGTTCCTCATCGTTATCATCGTCTGCTAGAAGTCGATCGTCCATGACTGCGCAGACGAGTGTGGACACCCCTCCTCCACGTTTGCCACTTCCGTAATTTCCGGCTATGGTTAATTTATGAGGGAGAAACCTAGCGATAAATAAAATGAACCAACCAACAACCAAGACATCAACAGTCTCTCCCATATTATCCTGGTCATCGAAATGTCAATATAAGTCACCATAGGCGGCCACGTGTAGACATTACTGACCATGTACTCGGGCTTCACCTAGAGATGAAAGACATCGTATAATTAAGAAGGTACGCTTAGTATGACGATACACACCTTGATCCAGTCCATATTTCTGCCATTCAAGATATATTTCGATAAGGGGTGCTTAATGACTAGACCTTCGCCTCTTTGCGCCATCACCTCGTCCATCCGCTCACGCACATCCTTGGCTGTTTTACCTCTGTACTCGACAGCAAATTCGATGCGACCCGTAATCTCTTTCAGGCAATTGCGCATGTTCTTTTTGCGGAAGGAAGTTGATCTGTGAAGGAGTGATTGTCCGTTGAGATACAGGAGGTCGAACACCTTGACTGAGGAGGGTCAGACATAGTGTTTGTCACTTAGAAGATCGATATTCGTACAACAAGGGCGAGGATTATGTTCCTTCTTCGATTTATCTGGGACGAAAATTGAGGTATGTTCAAATATTGTAATAAGGGTATGAATATACCTAAGGCTGCTGTTTTCAAGGTTCCGAATGGGAGGTTACGTTCTGAGACAGGATCCCATACCAGCATTTCGCCATCGAGGATGATGCTAATCAAGTATTTATCGGGAAATGGCAATTTCTTGGTTGAGAAACACATACCTATTGATCCGTGGGTCGAAAGCCTCGTCAATGAAAGGAGTCAAACTTCCGCTTCCGATATGTTTTCCGTAGAGGTATGTGTAGTCCTTGCCTTTCCTGGGGTTTGACGCATTAGATAGTACTCAGTCATTCAATACTTGGAAGAGAGCAATCACCTCGAACAATAGAAGTACTCGTTGCCCCTCTTGTGTATCTGCATCCTCTCACCGTCAAGCTTTTCCTCAATGATGAATTCGGAGCCCCCCATTTCGCGGACGGAGTCTTCAATCTTCTTTGTTGGGCGCTTGCAGAGCATAGGAGCGAATGCGTGGAAAAGCTGAACTGCTTTGTCCTGTGAGCATTATCAGTGCTAAACGACAACCAAATGATGTCGAAGAAACCGACTTCAGCATTCAGCCGGTAAGATTGGTCCCAAAGCTCCCATGCCACTCGTTTGAGATCTGAACATGTGTTGTACAGGTCTTGTGCATCTGGGTGGAAGACTGAAAACACGGTCGTTTCCTTCACGGATATGTTCATATCTGGTCAAATGAATTTTTGGTCGCGCCAAAAAAAGTATCCTCTGGGTACCTTTCAAAATAATGCGCACGATCCACCGCTGCTCTTCTGGGGTAGTGCGGTTGTAAACACGCTGGAGGACTTTTGATTGTATTTCCCTAAGATGTATTTCATTTCAAGGATGAAAAAAAGGAGCAACCTCTCGGCGCACTGTTTGCCCATGTTCTGTGAAAGCTCGTCCAAAAGGCCGTTCAACTCGTCTACAGATAATGTACCCTCGATAATCGACGAACGCTTGCTCACGACATCAAACAAGACTGTAGGAAAGTCGCCAGACGTGGTCTGTAAACGGAGGAAGTTACTAAGATCGCGCGCAAGGTGATTGCGAGAATAAAATACATCTCTCTCGGTAGGCTTCTTCCAGTTCAGCAAACGAATGGCATCGGGATCTCTCATACCCAGAGGAATCAATTTTATGTATGTTTTGGCAAGGTTCTTCTCCTTAAGCCCATAGACAGCACGTTCTCTGTCTTTCTAGAAAGATAAAACGCTAGACAATCAGTGAAAGTGAGACAGACTCAAGCGACACAACCACCTGAGGTAATATCAATCGCAGAACAGGATATAGATCGTATCCTTTCTCTTCACGCCAGTGCTACCAGAATGCTCTTAGCTAGGAGAACCAGAGGTGTCCAGAATCATACGTTGAACCAAGCATCGATCAACTTCTTCCTTCGGTCGTGTCTTCTCTCAACCTGAAGTTTTTCAAAAAGCCCTACTAGGATTCCAAAGGGAGCGCTTCCCAGGTTCTGTGGTGGCGCCACCGCTGGCCGACTGGGCTCATTCTCTTGCCCAGGTGGTCTGGGAGTGCTCGGCGCTAGAGAGGGTGCTGGTGTTCGTTGCATTTCAGATATAGATTGATTTTGGTGCGCAAGAGAGTGCACAGCCAGTGGTCAGAGTCTGAGTGAAGGCAAGAGATTCGGGAGCGATGAGCAGTGCTCGTCTGAATCAGACCTCGTGAGTGGACGCGTTCTTTGGCCTTGTTTGACTATTCCCCTACCAGCCAAGAATCACCAGTCAGCCCAAGGTCAGCCCTAACTTAGCTCACTCTTGTCCCACCCCTTCCCCTCACTCAATATTATGGCTGATCTATCATTTCCCATGATCTCAAGGAAACGGACGAAAGATCCACGAAGGATAGGTTTGTGGAAGATGGGGAGAGATCTAGGGCAGGGAGCTAGCGGTGTGTCTTCCCTCACAGCACCGATTTAACTGAATAGTAAAACTACAATATCACAGGTCGTGTCAGAATTGCTCGTCATTCAGAAACAGGGCAGTATGCGGCTGTAAAGATCATATCCAAGGCCTCGTTCAACAGTCACGTATCCCTCAATCGCATAGCCGATGAAACGGAGCGCAGGAAGCTAGCCATCGAAAGAGAAATCGTTGTTATGAAACTTCTTGACCACCCAAACTTGATGAGGCTCTACGATGTTTGGGAAACTTCGTCGGATCTCTACCTCATCCTTGAATATGTTCAGGGCGGCGAACTCTTCGAACACATCATCAACAAAGGCCCACTTCCTGTACCTGAGGCGCTCAATTACTTTCAGCAAATAGTTACCGCGGTTGACTGCTGCCATCGTTTCAATATTGCACACCGCGATCTCAAGCCCGAAAACATCTTGTTAGATCATGCACTCAATATCAAAATCGCTGACTTCGGGTACGCGGCTTGGCAGGCATACGACGATACTCTACTCCAAACATCCTGCGGTAGCCCACATTACGCAGCCCCAGAGATTTTCCTAGGTCAGTCTTACAACGGGTCGGTGTCTGATATCTGGTCTTGCGGTGTTATTCTTTTCGCTCTTCTTGCCGGCCGTTGCCCTTTTGATCACGAAGACACTGGTGCTCTAGGGGAAATCATCAAAAGTGGAAAATACGAAATGCCTTCCGATATAGACCCCCTAGCTCAGGATCTTATCAAAAGGATGCTCACTGTGGACGTTACGCAGAGAATCACTATGACCGACATCATGGTTCATCCATTTTATACTCTGCATCCACCCAAATTATCGGCCGTTCCTCCGCCATACGATATCAGCACGGGACCATCACCCATTGGCTCGATTGATCCTGACCTTTTCGCAGACTTGAAAGCCCTCTGGTACGGTACCACGGATGAGGATATTATTGAAAGTCTCACGAACGACGAGGTGACATTGCAAAAGAGGATCTATCATCGACTGTATGAATATCGTGAACGTCATCTAAAAACGACCTACTGGCAGGAAGAGGAGAAAATCCGGCAACTACTCGAACGCAAGAGGAGTAAAAAAGCTATGGCTCTTGCAGTCGAACGGGAAGGCCAGCAGAACAAATTGCCTTTCCCACCTCGTGACGATCCTCCGACCCCACGCAGAGCATCTGGTCGGCGTGGTCCCTCAGCTGCATTTTCAGATAGTTCTCTCTCCTGCTCTGCGTCACCTTCCCCGTTAGTTCCTTCGATAGGGGAGCCTCTTCCTCCACTTCTAGTCCCCGACGTGCAAGATGATAAGATGCAAGTGTTCCTCCAACAGGTCGTACAACATATAACTATTCTGCAAGCAAAAACAGAATATGACCGCTGGTCCCCCAATATGAATGTTATGGCAGATTTTCTTAGCGGCAGTGATCAAACGGACACGAATTTACCCCTTTTCTCGACGACTCCTGGTTACAAGTCACCTCTGGATGTCGTTCAAGAGAGTCTTCCTGTGACGTCTAATGGTCTGGGTATTGGAACAAAACCTCTGAGTGTCAAAGGCAAACCACGACGAACAACCCGAAGAAGCACCTTCGACACCAATAAGGAAAACATGGGAGACGAGGACTATCTTATGATCGACGAGGGGGGCAGCATTATGAAACGTTCCTCATTGAAGAGAGGCAAAGGGCGTCGGGCGGGCCTTGGCGAAAAACGAGTCCAGATCATCGAGCCGTCAATAAAAGAGCGCAGTAAGTTGGTCAAAAAACTCAAGCCTTCACGCTCGCCTGCCTTCTCTGATGAATCCTCCTTGGGGTTTCCGTCTCCGACCCCATTCTCTCTCCCGCCCTTCTCTTCTTCTCCCAAGCGCACTTGGCTCGGGAACGTGTTCAGCTCCCGCCCTCAATCTATCAATTTGCTCTCAATCTGTGATGTTCAGACTACAAGGAACGAATGTAGGCGCCTGCTCATGGCCATGGACGTTCGTGTTGTGCTAGAGAACCCCCAAAGTCTAGGGGTCCTAAAGTGCCGATTGCATGAGGTGAAGGAGCCCACTGGGGTCATGAATATGCTCAAAGCTGTGAAGTTCAAGGTCGAGTTCCAGGCTCCCGAGATCTGCGACCAAGCTGAAGATGGGGAGGAAGTGGTCATGATGTCTTTGGCTATCATTTACGAAAAAGGCTCTGTTGAGACATTCAAAGAGGTTTGCCGGAGGCTTCAGCGGGAATGGGTTATGGACGGAACAGCACCGGTGACCCCGCTGTTGGGAGCAGGACAGTCCGTTGATGTGTATACGTAGCCCATGTATTTTTGCTCGCATTTTATACATTATCTATTCAAGTTAGTAATAATTGAGTACTCAGTTCACAATTTGGGTATGTTGTATGTTTTACCTCTTTGTTTTGGAAACTAATGCTAATATACTGTACTAAAAGCATGGGCTGGTTTGAAGCGTTTGTCAGGGTGTGTATACACTCGCAATTTTTTGTGTCAATGTCAATCAGGTAGCCCGCGTTGCATGGCTTGGGAGCACCGTACGGCGCGCATTCTATAAACAGCCAGTACTAGCGTCGAGTGATGCCCACTAAATCTAGATTTTGATAGGTGGGACACCACGCCGACCGAGGTAACATGGTAGGATGCAGGTTATCCGAAGCATAATGCCTCCGAGTCCAATTTGAATACGCCCAGAATTGAAGCGACGTCGCTCATCTATGTCACGCGCCACCAATGTCTCGATAAAAGAGTTCAATGACGACTGTTTGGACCATCCAACTGCGGGATAGAAGTGATAAGAGAAATTAGAGGGCCGAGGTCATGATCGTATGGAGACTTTGACGCTAAGCTACATGAAAGAAGCCATTTCAGAGTGGAGACATGACCTCAGCGTTAACTTGATCCTCTCAGGCTATTACCGGATGGATGCTCATGTCTGCGAAAAAAAAAAAAAAAAAATCCGATTTGGCGAAAGAACCCACATGCACAGATTCTGATCATAAATCTGGGGCTAGGGAGAGGATCGAACATCAATAATGAGCGCAAAATTGAGCACCGTATGGTGGAGCTAGCGCTATCACACGAGTTACCATAGCATGTCTTTGCTCTCAAGAGCCAGATCACCAGAGAAGCCAAATGGCCATTTTCCGAAGCGCAGGGCCCGAGGTACTGAAGAGTCTGGTACAGGTAGAGTTGTTAGAAAGGGGCCGTATGGAACAAAATGTTGCATCTTCTAAGCTCTTCTGAGGCGTCTTCTTGCGATTGTCGCTCTATCGTGAATGATACTACGCGGAGGCTGGAGCAAAGGAAGTCGCCAGTGATTTTTTAACGCCGAAGATGCTTTGATGTACATCCGAAAAATCCGATAGACAAACGGCCGTAGACATAAATTGATTAGTGACAAAAAAATCAGAATGTAGTCAAAAGTTATCGGCCGCAACTTCAAGCTGGGAAGCAACTCCGGGCTGAGGAGTTCCATATCAAGCTTACTTATTCTTGCCAACAGAAATCGGGGCTGTCGGTGTCGGGGCGGTAGCTGTAGCTAAGCTGCTTGCTATGTAGCCTAGAGCATGTGTGTATGTCTTGTGGAAGATCATATATCTAAGGATTCATGTGCTTGGAACCTGTACATGTATTGATGTCCGACGCATAAATTGACGCAGTTTAGATGTTTAGAAAGCCCCAAGTGGGGTCAAGAACACAGAGAGAAGAACCAGCGTGAATGCGATGCACACATCGTGTTTCCTTTTAGCCATGTGGACTTTAACACGAGCACCAGGGGAGTCGAGACTTCTGTGGAGATGACGTGCAGTGACCTGGGTACGACGGTGGATTTATGTAAGAGGCGCGGGGACAGAGAAGGCGTGGTATAAGCGTGATGTAGATCATAGGGTGAACGAGAAAGTGCAGCGTCGATGAGGGCAAGATGATGGAAGCCTTGGCGAAAGTATCGGAAAGCATGGCATTTTTCCTTGAAAGAGGTTACAGCGCAGCCTCGGGATGGATGCAAACGATGAGATTCCCGTTGGCCATGTGCAACCTTTGCAAGATGGCGGAAGACCCTGGGCCCAGCCACGTGCTGCAACTTGGCCTTTTAACTTCATCTAACACACGTCTTCGACCCTCTTCACAATCCCATCGCCACACGGCAAACGTCTGTTTCTCTCCTATATAATCCGCATATCTTCTCACAAATCCTACAGAACCACCACCACAATGGTTGATAAAATCGACGCGCCTACCGATGCCCCGTCCGACATCCGCGACCCTAGCAGTGCCCCCAAGGCCATCATCAAGAACGTCGACATGAGTGAGGAGATGCAACAGGAAAGCGTCGACATCACCTCGGATGCCCTCGATAAATATACTATCGAGAAGGATATCGCTGCACAGATCAAGAAGGAGTTTGATAAACGCCATGGTCCTACATGGCATGTCGTCGTCGGCAAGAATTTTGGCAGCTACGTGACCCACGGTTCGTCCTCATTTATTTACCCCTATCGCATTGGAAAAAAATACGCGTTTCCCTACCCCCATCCACCCGATGTCCAACCCTATGTCATGTCGCTGATATACACTTCACAGAAACCAAACACTTCATATACTTTTACGTTGGCCACCTGGCTTTCCTCATCTGGAAAACATAAATATTTTCACCCCAAGTAGCAGTAGGCAGAGAGGGAGCTCGCGGAGAATTGTGGGGCTCTACGCATTTTATGTCCATACTGGATACACGGCATATTAGAAGGGAATTGGTCAAGGACATCAAGAAATTGTATCATTTGTGAACTGTTTTCTCACTAGTCAAATTATTTCTTGTTCACGTTTGCATTGATATTTGAGCATGAGGCTCGATGAAAAGTAGTTCAGTGGATAGCATTGCGCATGTGCGGGTATGTTACATAAGATAGTGGTATAGTAATGTGCTACGGAGCGTTATATGATAAGAATACATTGAAATTCAGTGTCTGGCACTCAATAGCGGAGGTCTCTCAGGTCTATCCCTCATTGGCCGAATTGGGCTGGTCTGCGCCGTAGCTGTCGTTATAATGGAAACTCACGACGATCTCATCGCTGCTCCCACCCGTTGCAACCGTGTCCTTCTGGTTGCTCTTCCACACCTTCGCCTTTTGGCTTACGACTCTTTTGCTGGGGGACTCTCCCTGCGGCAAGCCAGGCGGGGATGAAGCTGGGAGAGGCTTGGGTACGCGCGAGGCGCTCGTGAAAGGAACGAGTCGAGGACGAGTACCAGCGACCGCGGGTGGCTCCGCCATGAACGACCGTCCACTAGCGCTCCTGCCACTCCGGATACTGGCCGTCTGTACTATCGCCTCCTCGCCATGTACATCCAAGGAATTCGACGAAGTAGAGCCAGAAGAGGGTTGACGTGAGAGCCCATCATCGAAATGCACTTGTCCAGGCAGCCTGGGAGGAGCGAAATCGGCCCGCCGCCTAGGGATAGACTGTTCGGTGGATGAAGATGGCGAGTTGGTCATCATCATGCTGCCGAGATGACTGGGGAGTGGTTCGTCGAAAGTCGAGCTGGAACCCAGAGGAGCCTCATGCTGGATTTGATATACATTATGGGCAGGCAAGATTGGTTTACCAATGACAGGACGCCCTTGAGAGGACTTGCGCCCTTGCGCCCTGTCACTCACAACGCGAACGGTCTCTTTTAGCCTCTTGAAAAACTCCCGCTTAGTGACGGCTCGTGGACTAAGCTCGTCGTTCCCGTTGCTCTCTGATTGACTTCTCTCCGAAACGCGACGCAGACCGAGGCCAAGATTCCTATATTTCTCCTGTATGCCATCATGGGCGTTATGCGAGGCATGGTGGTTCATGGAGGGTCCTGGCTTTTCTGTAAAGTTGGGGTCGCGTTTTGTCCAATCACGGCCTCGAGACTGCTGCACTCCAATGCCGTACCACTTCTTATCCTGTTCGCTCCAGACACCACGTCCTTCCTCGTCACCGATTGCGGTATCCTGAGGCCTTGCGCAGCGACGAATGATGGCGAGCAGCCCACCAAACACACAAAGTCCACCCACAACACCGAAAGTGATCCCTAAGCCCAAGACAAGTCTTCCATGTGCAACTTTCGAAAGTCCTGTTGGATGAAATCCTTTTTTAGTGTTCTCAGGAGGTGCGAGGACGATCGGCAGACTAGAATGAGAGGTAGAATGTGTAACTCTTGAGTAGGCTGTGAACGTGACAGTTATACGGGAGCCAGAAAAGCCAGAAGGAATAGTTCCTGTCAATTCCCCGGTATCAGAATCGAACCTGAAGTAGCCGCCGGCTTCTGAAGGTTCAAACGCAGCGGTCAAGTGGGCATCGTCGTGTTCCGTAGCATTCGAATAATCCTGACGCAGGTTGAACTGGATTGGGTCACCCGGAGTTGCCTGGATAGGTGGTATAGCGCAGGTGGAGAAATAAGAAGGTACAAGAGCCAAGAAGATGGGCGCCCGGATCGATTGGTTGAATGTGGTTGTGATAGTCGCCAACAACGGCGGACTCTGTCCTGGCGGAAAGGTATTTTCCCCCGGATCCCCAGAGAGAGTTCGAGATCCATGGTCATATTTCAACCAGTTGTATTGCGAGGTATCGATCACCAGTGTCATGATGTCCTCTGGCTGTATTGCCTTCCCGTCAATGAGTACGCCTGAAAAGTCCGCCGGTGATGAGAGAGTGAAAGTAAACGAGGTAGCTGTTGTGATGTTGATGGTCGGAAGAGATGGAGTCGCCAGAGAAATTTCATGGTCCGCAAGAACAAAGTCGAAAGGAACGCACGCGGATGAGTACCCCTCTTCATCTGAGGCATACAATGAAAGAGGCATCACTACTGGCTGGTTGATTGCCATTTGCTTCGGTACCACTCCATTGACAGTGATCGCGTTGGAGTTGAAAACCATCCATTCGGGAAGAGCAGACCCATCTCGTTGACGTGCCTCGTAATATACAAGCCTCTCAGACAGAAAAGTCTCGTACTCGAAGCCGACACTGAAAGACCATCCAAGTGGTATACGCACGGACGGATTTTGCGTTACTATTCCAGAGTGCGGGGCAAGTATGAAGACCGATGAGAGTGAGGGTGCTGGAGCCGAGAATTGCTGAGCGATTGATAAGTTGAGAGTTGGCTCAGGGAATGAGGTGACAAAGAGAGTGAAAGTAGAAGAGACTGTGCTAGAAGAGTCCTTGGCCGTTATCGTGATTTGCGGGTATCCTTCATCCTCAGTCGAAGGTGTGCCGCGAAAATTTAGACTTCCAGGGTCAAATGCAAGCCACGGCGGTAGCGGAGACGTCGCATATGTCAGAGCACTAGTGGTTGGGCCAAACGTATTCTCAGACAATTTCCATGAGTAAGGCTTGCCTACACGGGCAATGAGAGGCAGTTGGCTATCAGGGGGAAGAACTACCGCCAGGCGTGAAGAATATACGGTCACAGGCAGGGCCAGAACAGCGAAAAGAGGGATGAGCATAGGAATTATTAATGGCGGGGAGTGTGTTCGTCTTGCGTCGCGCGACAAACCGGCCAGCGGGTAATAAACAGAGGTAGTTATCAACAACTACCAACAACGCGGTATCGCGTCGCGCCCATGTACCGATCACGGGTAAAAGTCTCCATTCGAACATACTAATAGCCGAAACATTGTATTCTAAGTGAGAGCAATTGGGAGCTGCCAAACTGCCAAAGGTTGCAAAGTTGAAAGATGATGAATCCATGATTAATATACGTGAAAGAAACCGACCAAGAAAGTAAATACGCCACGCATGAATTAAGCACCCGACAGGAAAATAGCCAAACCGGATGCCTGGACCTTCGCAGGATCCTCAGCATTCACAGCATTGATCAACTGGATGAGCTCCGCCCGGATATCTTCTCCAACTTGCTCAGGCTGGCTAGGGTCTAGGACATAGCCGAACACCTGCAATAAACGATCTAAAAAGGGATATAGTGCTGCCCCGTTTGTCCTGAAAAGATGGAAGATAGCACGGAAGACTGGACGATTCTCGAGGTAATCGTTCTTTAATGGTAGAGCGTCGACGAAAATAGGGAGAACCTGGTCGAGAGGGATAGCGGCACTGTTACGGACGAGGAGACGACCAACAGCTCCCGCGGCGTTGTCTTTGGCGTTTAGCTTGGCGGTTGGAGAATCGGGGGTTACTTGGAAGAGAGGGCGAAGGGCACCGAGGAGGTGGATATACTGAGGGGCCAGGTCGACCTCGGTGTTCTCAACAAGCTGGCCGATAGCAAATGCAGCATTACTCTGAACTTCTGCGTCAGAATCTCCGAGTGCACGATAGAAGAGCTCAAGGAGGGGTTCAGTGGAGGGCGTGATGGCACCTTTCATGCCGGCGATAATTTCAGCAAGACAACCGATCGCGGAGGAGCGGTCACTGAGAGAACGACTCTTTTTCTGATGCTTGTTTTCAGCAAAGGTTACTTTGATCGTATGGATTCAACTCACGTAGTATTTGGCAATGAGAGGGAAAAATTTGTTGAAGGCAGGAGTGAAGTCGGCACCAAGTGCACCAGCGAGGGCAGAAACGAGATCACCAGCCGATGAGATGAGAACAGAGTCATACTCAGCCTGGTCCTCAGGCGCCTCTTCTTCCTCGTCCTGATCAGGGTCTTGCTGGCAGAAAGCCTTCTGCTCCAATATCTGGATGGCGATGTTACAAATGGTCTCAAGGTCTGATTGCGTCCATCAGAAATATGGTTGTAGATGCAAGACAGAAAAACTCACGGCCTTCGACAAACGCGGGTCCAATCTTGGTAATGGTCTCTGCAAGACCAACACACAAAGAGGATGCAACCGATCTGTTAAAAACATAAGGATTGGTATTGGAATAATTGTATAGAAATGAAGTGGGTGGGATTTCGTATCATCTTGAAAATCCCCGGGCTCGAGAAAGGTTACTCACTTGTTATCCTCGGTCTCGTACATTTCCAAGAGAGGGATCAAAGTGTGACCCACGAGCTCCTTCACGCTATGGCTCAAGGGAACAGTCTGTATTAGAGTAATCAGCCGGTGTATGAAATGAACAGGTAAATGTCACAACGTACCACGGCCGCACCGGGTGTCCACTCTTGGGGATCGCTAAGGTCATAGAAAGTTCTGACAATTTCCAAGAGCGAGTCAGTAGCGCTCTTCCTAATCCCCTCATAATAGTGAGGTAGGAGAGCAACAAGCTCGAGCGCGCACTGCTCAACGTAAGGGAAGAAGTGAGCTTTGCAAGCAGCAAATAGGGTTCCGATGGTATCTGCAGCAATTTCTTTCTCAACAGCAATAGCGCTGTTCACATCCATCATTTTGTCGAGATCAATATCCTCGAGTTCAATGGAGGTGTTACCAGCCTCAGAATCATCAACGACAGTGATGGCGTTGGAAGGAGAGGATCCTGAGGCGAATGCGTTTGAAGCATCGGCAACTGAGACTGAGGATGGCATATCAGTTCCTGGTTCAAAACTCCATGTCTTAAGACTTACTGGACATAGCTTCCTCTCCATGCTCCGCCTGCTTGCAGCTGGCCAACAGGGAGGGGACAACGTTCGGAAGATAAGGGGCAAACTCTTCTCCGAACACACGGGCCATGACGCCGAAAAAGAGGAAGCTACACTCTCTAAGCCTAGCGCTACCCATCTCGATACCCTGGAAGGCCTGTTTCATCATGTCTGGGAAGAAGGGCCTGAAAACATCCTTGCCAACGGCCTCCGCAAAGGTTCCAATGGCGTCCATGGTGATACCACGCAGCTCGATCTCCTCGCCCTCACCAGTCAAGACGAGGAAGTGCTGCAGGTGGGCCATGGTTGGCTGGAAGTAAGGCAAGAAGCGCGACTTGGAGGCATGGGCAGCGCTTCCGATCGCTCCTGTAACGACGGCCTTTACGGGGAGCGGAGCACTTTCAAGGAGGCCGCCAAGACGTTCCATAATGAGAGGCAGGTATTGGTCAATGACGTCCTGAAGGATCTCAAGCAGTGCGTCGAGCGCGGTGCATGCCGATCTCTGTGTGTCATTATCGTTCATGAGGCTCATGATGCCCTAAAAGTCGAGCTTTAGCTTCTATCTCACAAGGACTGCAACGGAATGACTTACAGGGATGAGAACAGCATGCTTAGCGGCACACTCTTCCTCGAGCCATTCGCAGAGGCAGCTAACGGCGACACAGGTCGCCTTCCTAACGGTGGGATCGCCATCCTGAAGACCAGTCTCGATTATGGGCCAGACTTCACCCATCAAAGGAGTCATGAACTCGCTGCAACCTTCCACACATACACCGAGCGCAAGCATGGCACCGCGACGGTTTTTTGGGTCAGGTGAAGAGAAGTACTGGACGATCAAAGTCCGTAGAGCAGGGAAAACTTGAGTTGGAGGCAGGTTGGTGGCAAGTCCATCGATGATCCGTAAGGCAGACTGGAGTTATCAAGTTAAATTTGGATAGTAGATGCAAAATTATTTTTACGCACACGGGAGGGTGCATCGTCATCAAGATCTTCGGGCTCGTCTTCAGTAGCGATAGGCATGAGACCCTCAAGGATGGCAGGGGCGAGGTTGTGACTCTGGATTTTGGATTTTTTGCTGTTTCGGCATGAGTACACGGAAAGTAAGAGGTATCGAAATACTTACTACTGGACAGTCCAGTTTAGTGCATTCAAAGCAAGGACGCGAAGTTCGCTGTCGAAGGAGCGATTGCCTCCACATGTGAGGAGGAACTGGGCGAGCTCAGGAATGTGTTTGCCGAGTATGGGAACTTCCTGTAATAAAAGATGAGCTGATAAATTTGAGAGCTTCTGCGAGCTCGTACTAAGATAAGGAGTGTCTCCAAAACGTCAAACAACTGCCTCGCCCCAGTCTCGTTCCCAGTCTCAACACTCTGTCCGATGACCTGGATCATGCGAGGAAGGAGGGACTGGAAGGATTTCTGTGACGAACCATAAATAAATAAATTAACAGTATGGGTTGAGTATCCCTACAAGGTCAATTTTGTCATCTGAGTCAATGTATTGGGCGATGACACCGAGAGCCCTAATGATACACGTTTTAAAAAGTGATCATTAAAACAGACATGACATGGCGTACCTGACTGTTGTGATGCGTACTTCGATGCTTTCAGGGTCGGCCAACAGTTCCTCAAATAACTTGAAAAAGCTCTGGAGATGTTCCTGGAAACCCTCGACGATGTTCTCGAGAACAGTGAAAAGAATATAGATGCCGACTTCGCGATGGGCAACTTGGGGTGATATACAGGTTTGGTGAAGGAATGGCAGAAGCTGTCCCCATGTTCCGAGAGGGATCTCGATCGTCGCAATGGCAGCAACTACCCGAGCAGCGGAGTGACGGACGAGATTACTAGATAAAGTTGCGATAAGAATTTGATCTAGAAAGTGATATCGATGACATCCGAATGGCACTCACTTGGGCTCAGCAAGGATGAGCTCCGGAAGTTTTGATTTGATTTGTTCGCGTTCATCTTGAGGGAGCAACGTCCAGAGGTTGCCACTGTTCTGCGAGACGCGTTTTCGGAGCTCGACAGCAGCCAGCTGTCGGACCTGTAAATCAAAAAGTGTTATTTTGAGAACCAGGACTATAATGAATGAAACGCAACACACAGCCATCTCCGGGGAGCTCGTCAGAATATTTGCCAGAGCAGGTATACATGTAGGGTTTTTGTAGTAGTCTTGGTTCAGTTGTGCAGTCGCCTAGTTTTAAATGAAATTTTCAGATGTCTCTGAGTGTCCTCCTCAGTTCGATTGGGCTCACAGCTTTAACATGGGCGGTATCGTTAGAGGTGGTTTGAACAAGCAGATTGTGGAGAACTTGGACGAAATTGGCCTGAAGGGATAGAGAATGAGGATTTCAGCTAAGAAAGTTGATCCAAGGGGATCCTGGGCTCACATCCATCGTGAAGAGAGAGAGAGAAGTCAAAAAATAAGGATGAGGGGGGAGGAGGCAGCTAAGCGATCGAAAAGTTATCAGCAAATTTTTTGTCGGAGTTGGCCGATTATATCTTGCCGACAGACGCGTGCCCAAATCTTCGCAATGTGACATTCGACCAACCAGCAATCCGTACTTCTTCATGACGAAGAGGCTGTAGGCGATCCATCCATTACATGCTGATTCGTTGGCACTTGTGTTAATGTCTAATTTCTATCGCTGGGCTCTGACTTGGTCACACTTCTCACCTTGTCGCTTGTGGATCACGAAATAAAAAGGCCTGCTCAGAGGAGTTCTTCTCTACACAATACTAAATGCAGTAAACCCGGAAAGCGTTCAGAATGAAGGAAAATTTGATCAGGAAGTATTTCTGTAGAACATTTTAGGTCGTATAGTATCTGTTTTCAGTGGATTCAACCAACACTCAACGCCTAGCATTCCACATACCCACAGGTAATCGGTATACAGTGAGTGTCAGTGTCGTCGAAAATATAACTTTCCTGTAATACCTAGGCTGGAAGTGCATTTCCCCGCAATCCAACACCTGCTCGCAAATCGAGTACCTGTTAACTATGAGTGCACTATGTACGTCATGTCTAATAGAACCTACAGTGCTGACAGAAAAACAAAAAGCTTCTTTGGGTTAAGGCTTTGCGCCACCTGAGGAACTTGAAGTGATTCAAAGGGGATTTCCGCTGCACAGTCCACCCGATTCCCACTGCATGACTGCTTTCTCAGTATCTATGTCATGAACTTGCGACTTCCAGATCCCTGGCTTTCCCTACGATTGTATTTTAATGACAGGGTGATGCATGGGTGAGACTGGAACCCCAGGTAGACTGTAAGAGAACTGGCGAGAACTCGAACCAATCGTGTAGTTTCTGGATGTGTACTGCAATTCAGTGCCCTATTGAGCGAGAATTCTATCGAAAATAGAGAATCATTTTGTATTTATCAACGGAAATATTGGGGGCCAATGCCTGAGCGCGAAATTCTTCTGATCAGAGAGGACCCTGGAATATCCTATAAGAGCTCTAGTACCAAAAAAGTCAAAAAAGGGCAGGATTCGGGCCTCGTAAAAATTTCCGATTATGGTAAAATTCGGGGAAAAGACTCGGACATGTTTTGAAAGTGTCGATTTTCGGGCTTTTTTGGTACCATACCTCGGAGTCGTCGGATGTTTCCCAAAAGCCATCACGCGCTTAGTCACCGGTTCAGCGGGAGCCATTCCCACGCTATGTACCATCAACACCTCTAATTTACCTTGATTTCGGGGGTTTGGGGTTTTTTTGGTACCATACCTGTGTCGCCCAGCTCCTGATTCGGGCAATATTGGTACCATACCTTTTTCAAAAAATTCCCCGGAATTCGGGGAACGGGCTCATACCTCGCAGCCAAAAAGTGCCATT
>JABCKI010000110.1:0-37324 GCA_018282025.1 Sphagnurus paluster | reverse complement strand
TTACTCTACCCTATGGCCAGATTACTATATATACCATAGCATAGACTGTCAAGGCTCCTCAGCTTGACCTAGGCAATATTACAGCTTTAACTCAGCACTTTTGCTCTCTCCTCGCTCTATAAGACTTGTGGCCACCCAAGTCTTCTTGATACCTCGATCCCCTTTACTTCTGTAAAGGCACAGACCTATAGGCAGCACCCTATACTAGAATCAGACAGATTCTTATTAAAGCAGACTCAGATCCCCTTTACTTCTGTAAAGGCACAGATCTATAAGCTGCGGCTTATATCAGAACCAGACTGAGTCTTAGCTTGTTAAAGCAGACTCTAGACTAAGTCTTAGCTTGTTGAAGCAGACTTTGCTTGTAGGCTACGCCCAAGCACAAACGATTGAACCTTGGTCCCGAGTTAAGGCCTAAAGCCATAACACAGGCCATCAAAAGGAGTCGATTGCATTATTTTTCATGATTTTTAGAGCATTTTTTGTGGTTGGCCAAATTTTTGGGGGTAAAAATTTCAAATTGAAAGGTATAGGAAATTGGCTGGTGCAAATCTATTCAATAGGTCCTAAATACACTGAATCTGCATTATAAAGAAGCCCCAACAGGTTCGATCAGTGTGAGTAAGCCCGTCAACAAATTTGTTGACTTTGTTTGTCCGCGACTGTAGTTTCGAATTTCAACCCCAGCTCGCATTTCGAGAGTCAGGGCCCCAGGGCCTTAATACCCTCTGGGTCGGTTCCAGGGATGGATACGAAGTGGGAAAACTCATCAGTAAGCTGGGAAAATATTGGTAAAATCTTGGTACACATCTAATTAGGTTGCCGAACGATGGCAATTTGAACGTTCCATCGAGACTCAGACTGTGTTTGGAGATCCGGCTCTTGTGTCTACAAAAACAGCCGCCGTCATATATCCCGCAAGCCTTGGCGCATTGTCGTGACCATCGATTTTTTGATCCTGGAAAAAATTGATTGAGGTAAACTGTCAGTGGCGAGGGGTGCCGGGCTATGAATGGGGCAGCTTCGCCTCAGATCAAATGCCCGAACAGTAATGTTCCTTTATGTAGAAGCGTGTCTGCTAGGTACAGCCTCGGCGGATGCATCAGTGAAGAGTCCAAGATAAGACAAGTGCTTAGATCGGAACATAACACCGGACACGAGCGCGAAAGAATGGTCCTCGCCGCGCCGCAATGTTCACGTATAAACACCCGAGCGATTAAGTTCCTTCCCCTCCTTGTCTGTAAAAATTAAATGAGATTTAAAATGACAAGAAAGAGAGAGGTGCGCGACGAAACAGCAAATGCGTTGCTATATCCTGGTGATCGGACAAGTTCAACTTCATGCGGAGGAATAATGTGCGGCTCGGTAGACGCCGTGTCCACTGGGAACCTAGTAGATCGAAAAATTATCGCACTCTATGTGCCATCCGCAATTCGAGTCTTGTCTTCGCCCGCCTAGGGCAGAAGAAGAAAAAAATCACTCACGAAACAACTATCTTATCGCCCCAGCAACTACAACCCTCCTTCATCGTCCGTGCGAGCGAGCGAGCATGCGAGCTATGGGTCGTCGTGACCGTACCCTATAAGCTTCATGTTAGAACTCCCATGACTCACCTTTCCCCGTCAAAGGCTAGTTGATTAGAGTCCTGAATGGTGAGTCGGTGCATTTTGTTCAGGCGGCGGAGGAGGTTTTAGATTCGGGCTGGGTCCAGCGGTCCGATCGCGACTCACAACTTTAGGCATAGGCATCATTTTAAAAGGGGTTTCTGACCCAGAATCTTGTGGAGGTATCTCAAGGGAAAAATTGATGGTTCTGGGGTAATTTGAATGGATTGATATCGAAAGAAATCGGTGAGACGCAAGCAAGATGTGATTCAGTGCGAGCAACAGCGCAGATCGGTCCCGGGTCTGCGTCCGTGCATCCAATCACGTGGCATGTGACATGTGACAGTCGCGTCGCGTCGAGTACTCGACTACGCCACATGGTCTGCGTCCTGCAGGTCTTGCTTCTCTCTAGACCTTGCTTAAATTGGAAATATTAGCGAATTGAACGAGATGCGGGTTGGCTTTTTAATACTATCAGGAACTTGATATCGATAATTATGTATGACTTGCATTAGACGGAACATACATATCAGTAAAGCTACTAGAAAACTATATAAAACCGAGAAAAAATTAAAATCGAAATCGAAAAGAATCGTCAATTGAGTATCCTGATCCCAGCCCAGAACTTGGAACTAGGAAGCACGATTACACCCCCACGAAGCGTCTGCGGGCCAAATCCTCCACCGACATCCGCGCTACGCGCCCGAGCTCGACGGGATGTTTGAACGAGCAGTGGTCGAACAGCTCGTCCCACGGCGCGTCCCCGGGGAACGTCCCCAGCATCACAGCACGCCTCGCCTCTGGGCAGCCTGGATTCTCTCCGAGTTGGCGTCTAAGGAAGGAGAAGAAAGTCAGACTAGATGCATATAAGCAAATGAAAGAAACTACGCACAGACAGATGCGGCAATTTATCTTGCCCTCTGCCTCTCCTGTACCCTGGCCTTCCAATTCTACTTCCTCATCCTGGGCCGTAGCCTCCGTAGTGATAAACAATACATCGATATGCTCCTGCCCAAACCTAACCAGCGGCCTCCTCTCCTCTCCGTCTCCCTGCCCCTCACCCGTTGCCGGCCCCGTCCGCACAAGCAGCCGGTGCTCGTGTGTCGTCGGCGACAGCACGTCCTCCTCCTCCATCTCCACCATAAACTCTTCATCTTCCGAATCAAACGCCTGAAGGTCGACCGCGCTGTACCTGGGTGCGTGGTACTGGTAGCCATCGTAATCAGGCCGCGGAATTGGTAGCGGGGATGGTGTGTGCGAGGGGAGGACGACATTTGAGCACGCGAGGATCGGAGGTGCACTATGGCAGCGTGAAGGGGGCGTGAAGGGTGCTGCGCGGGGTGTGACATACTCGGGTTCGGACGGCAAGTTTTCTTGGATATAGAAGTGGAGCCATACGCTGGGCCCGCAGAAGTCGGCGGAGAAGGCAGTTGCAGAGGACGACGGGGAGTGGGAGTGGGAGTGCAGAGACGACCAGGAGAACTTGCGTGAGCGTGCGGGAGTGTCGGGAACATGTAGGCTTGATCCTGAGCTTGAACTGGAGCTTGAACCAGGCCAGGATGCCGGGGACGGTGAGCGCGAGTTGGCGTGGTCAGCAAGAGCTGGTCTGGGGCCAGACCCAGCACTCCACCTCCTACTCCGTCGTTCGCCCCCGAACACATCTCTATCCCTGCTCTGCATCTGTGCCGCACAGTGCGCCTTCCACGACCCCCGCTCCCTCTGCTCCCGCCCCATCGCACGTAGGTGCTCAAGCTCCGCCTGCACGCGGCCCGCGTACCCTGTGAAGCCAGCGCCAACGCCGAAGAACGACGCAGGGGCAGAGTGTGGTGGGGGCCGCATGTCCTGATCGGTGGTGGTGCTGTTTATGCTGTCATGGGAGGTGGGGTATAGAGGCACGAGGGCGGTGGGGATTTGCGGTCCAGACCACACACAGAGGTCCTTCGGGGCGGCTGTCTGGATACGGCGTCGGCGGTGGAGGGTGCGGATGGCGCCATGGACTGGGAGGTGCTTGGACCCGCTGGTACTGATATCGGTCTGGAGAAAAACGAATAAGTTCTATTGTTATTGTCGAAAGTTATGACTGTCGTACCGCTGAAGCGTTTTTGGAGAAGCTGGAAAAGTTCATGGTGGTATGGAGACGACAGCTGCAGTCGATAGGGAAGGTTTATCTTGAATTCAGAGCTATTCGTGGTTGAAATGCTCTATAGACGGAGGCAGATTGCTGAGTGTCCAAATTGGTGGAACGGAAGCAAATTGTGGGCCTTTTATCGTCGAAGGAGGGCAGTCGAACAGGCTTGAGGACAAAAAAACAATAAGAGATGCATATCGTATTGTATAAAGCACTCAAGACGACGTTGACAACACTCAAGACAATATAAGACAGAAGAGACCTCCGGAGCCCTGGGATTCTAAGTCTTTACATTACTTTTGCTGTGATGCAACCTGTGATGCCTGGATGTTTGATGCGATAAACCTGGGTCTTGCGGTTGTTGCGTCGAGTTGAATGTTAAACGTTACGCGTGCGGGTGCATGAATGATGATCGATGAGTACTTGAGTGCTCAACGCTCAGCTCGAGGCAAAATATCGGCGATACTCTGTGACATCACGATTCACGTATAACCTGAGTGGGCCTGATCATCAGCTGATAAGATTCTGACCCTACTGTTCCACCTTCTATGCCAGTGTCCAAGCTGGCAGAAGCGCTGATGCTTGAAGCTTTGAAGAGTCACTAAGACCTGCAATCCAAATATTATCCCCAGGTGCACATGAAGATGATAACTGGTAAGTAATGGTGCTGGACATGCGCCATCCTGCCTAAACGAGAAAAGCGCTTCTATCAGTCGCAATCTAAGGACAAGGGCGCGAGACGTTACAGCGGCAAGCCAGGAGCGTCGGGCACCCTGCGCCGCAAATTTACGCACTACGCAAGCTACTACGTGGGCGATGCTGCATAGCTCTCTCTATATAAAAATACAGTAAGGTCATCAATAAGCATGAAGACTCCATACACAACTGTATCGGCTGTGAATATAATCATCGGGGATATGGGCCGTACCAGTGTGTCAGGGCAAAATGCGACTTTTGGAGCCACGTTACTCACATACACGCGAAGCGCAGGACACGCATAAGCCATGACAAGGAGGCATGGCAGCATGACAAATGAAGGGTCAGCCGCCGCGGGTGCGGCGAGGGATCTACAGGGTAGGAATCAGCGGGGCGAGACAAAGGAAATATGGAAGAGGAAAGATGAGAGAGGGTGCACGTGCAGACCTGTATAAGTCGTCGCGTGCACTGGAGCGTAAATCCAAAAATCGCCGAGCGTTATAATTCCCGCTCACTGTGCAATAAATTTGATTGCAAAAGCTGGGTGTATACAAAAATCACTCACTCACCAAACAACCCTTCCCCTTCCCCAGCCCCAGTCGCTGCACTAACTTTCCTTTACCAACTATGCAAGGATGGGTGGGGTGCGAAAGACGCGGTTCCTACCTTGGTCAGTGAAAACGTTTAGAGGTGCTGAATTTACACGTTCCGCCATGCGGCAGTGGGGTTAGCCTCGAGGGTCGGCGACAAGATCGACTTTGAAGCTCCCAAAAGTAGAGATACATCCGGAACCTCAGCGGAGATGGATATGAATGGAATTATGGAAGGGTTCCGTCACCTCATCTCATACGCAGGTCATTAGGAGGATCCCCTTACAGTGTGCACATCAGCCACAGCCGCTAGCCTTGACGGCGGCGCTAGTAGAGACGCCAGAATGAGACAGGTGCTTATCGAATCCAAGCTCCGGGCACGAGCGCAGTGGCGAGACAACTGAAAAGGGTCGGGCGTTCCCTGTACTAGAGTGTGACGACATAAACACGCGAGCAATTATGTTAGTGCCCTTGCGGTGGCAAAAGATATATGAAAGCCGAGAGACGAGCACGTTGCTTTTTCCTGCCATAATTGACAAGTTGAACTTCATACAAAGCAATGATTGGTCGCCACATGAAGGTGTGCACGAGGATACATGAGAGCGTGTGGACATCGGAATCTAGGGGCTCACAAGGGGTGTTCCAGGGAAAGCCGGGGTTCATGGGGCCACGGTACTTATACGTTGTAGGACCCGCACAACAAGGAGGTCAAACCTGAGGGTGTGGCAGCGCCACATTCAACCTTGAAAGACCGGTCGTGCGTCGCGGCTGCAGCTCCGGCTGCGGTGAGGGATTCTCAGGGACGGTAACTATAATTATCGCATTAGCGCGCCGAAGAGAGAAAGCATGGTAAAGGGGGTGCGCGAACTTGGATAGGCTCCGTGTCTACGACTACTAGGAACACCGATCGAAGACTTACAGAGCGTTTCCCTATTCCCTCTTCCTTGAACAGCTGGGTCCATAAGAAAAAAATGACTCACTGATCAACCCTTTGATATCCCCCAGCACCTACAACCCTCCTTCATCGTCCGTGCGAGCGAGCGAGCATGCGAGCTATGGTGTACGCGGTGGTAACCTCCCTGTAACTTGAAAGTTCAGATTGGATTCCATCTTAAATGACTTACCTTTCCCCGTCAAAGTTTATTTAATTACAATCCTGACTGGCGACTCGATGAATTTTGTTCGAGCTGCGGAGTAATTTTTGGATTTAGATTTGGCCCGGCGGTCTCAAGGAGAGACATCGTTTGAAGAGGTTATTTATTTTTGTCAAACGCTTCTTTATATGGCTTCGAGTTCAAGGAAGACGTGCGAGGGATATGATATTCAAGTTGCAATTGCTTGAATGGAATGTTATCGAAAAGAATCGGCGAGATCAACGAGGTTCTGGTGTCGCCGTCGGCCGGTGTCGGACCGCTGTCACGAGCGGTATTCGATCTGATGTCATGTGACAGTCGCGTCGCGTCGAGCACTCAGAGTCAGAGTCAATCTCACTTCCAATTTCCATGATCTCCATAATGGACCCTCTACTTTACTCTCAGTATATCCTACCTACAATATTATGGGTATAATTGTCAACCTATCCCTGGAAGCGCGACTACGGGGATCTGGCACTCGGCCGTGGCGCAGGAATTTAGCGCCGTGATCATAGGTATGGTGTCACTGCAAATTTTCACTCACCCCGCGCCTCACCATCGAATATTGTATGTTCCATTGAAATTATCCATCGATATTCAATTGTATAAAAGTGAGGTATGCACTTCTATACATATATGTATGCGAAGGCAGTTTGAATCAAGGAAATGTACTTAGATGACAAGGATAAAGCTGTAAGAATCAGCGAGAATACGCGCACATCTTATTGGAGCGCATATATGCACTGCTCTTCTCTCCTGGATGTATTTTTCATTGCTGAACACCGTTTCCATTTTTTCATGCGTATCGCCACCTGCGAACTCGTCGTCCCAAGTTTACCTGCAATCCGGCTATCAGTCAGTGCTCTTCCAGAGACATCCCCTCCACGGTTGAATGCATGTGATCGGGCAAATTCGTTCGTGATATCTTGCTCCTTCATTTTGCTGTATATTCAAAACAAGGTAAGAACTTAAACCTCTCCTAGCACGCCGCCGCACCTAGTCAGCCAAAAAAAATCCAAGCGAGGGTCGAGAAATAACCCAAGCACTGGTATCGAAGATAAATGATCAAATTCCAAGCATACAAAACTGAGGATATCCGTGGCACAGACGGGTGCCAGGTTGTTAACGAAAGAGGCTCCACTTCAGCTCTACGGTTAGGCTACATCTGATAGTCTTTCCTCTAGCTTCACGGAGTGTCGGGTGAGATTTCAGACATCCCTCCCAAGTTACTTACTGTCACTGACGCGGGCAAAGGTTAGGGCGAACGAGCGTGGTTTCTTCTCAACTTCCTCATAATCAATGAGTCGACAGTATGCCCAACGTGAGGGTTTTTCGGGGCGTCGAACGACTCAAGCTCAAGCTAATGAGACATACTGTTCCAGGAATGAGGCACGATAGCGGGTAAAACAGAAACGAGATTGGACCGAGCAGGACTGAGCGCGATAGGATCGGCCATGTCCCCAAAGCCCGAAGCTCAGCGAGGTAAACATCCGCGTCTAACGCATGAAGGAACCAGGAAGGAACAAACACTGTTTCGTTGGGTAAAACAGTCATTGGAGCCGGGCCCAGTCTGTTCATGACAATGTGGGACCAAGCCTAAGGTGATTGAAGCGCAGCGAATCTCCGCTGATCTTTCCTACACCAACACTCCATCATCACACCCAAATCTCATCTGTACCTTGAGTCAGCTCATGATGCCTCAGACTTACGCGGCACGCCAATTCTTTGACAAATGCTGACCCCGAGTATACTACCGATGGTAGGTATCCCAGACTATTCGTGATCTCTGAGACTGATTATAAACCTTTCCAGACGGCTCTGTCGTCTTTCTGCATTAAGAATGTCCTCTATACCCCCACCAGTGTTGCCTCCGGTCGATGAGAACGTCTTTATTCCTGACGTGATCGAATTCAACCTCAAACGCAACCCCGAACAACCATTCTACACCTGGTCTGAACCGAGCGCAACCAATGGACTGGCCGTCATCACACACCTCGAATTCGGCAGAGCAGCACACCGCATTGCCCATCTTCTGCGACCCAATCGCATCGGCGAAGACGGAGAAGTCGTGGCGTTCATTGCACTCGCAGATACGATTCTTTACCAGGCCATTACCACTGGGCTGATCGTTGCTGGTCTCGTGGTGAGTGATACGATCTCAATCACTCCTCCGTGTATCTCAATCTTTCGCAAACCAGCCATTTCCAATCTCTCCCCGCAACTCGCCTGCGGCCGTGGTCAATCTACTGCAGAAAACATCATGCCGCCGACTGATCACCACAAATATCACTCTCAAACCACTCATCGACGCCGTCAAGGCCCAGATCGCGGGCACTTCTTTGGGAGAGGAACTTCAGATTGAGGAGATCCCTTCTCTCACAGCCGCATTCCCGAACCTCGCATATGAAACCGCTGAACATTCATTCGAGCCCTATCCCAAACCCGCCAACCGACCATCCAAGGACGATCCATGTGCCTACTTGCACTCATCTGGAAGCACGGGCTTCCCTAAAGCCATCGCCCAAACGCACCTTGCCTGGACAGAGTGGGCCCGAGCGCGTATGTCGCATGCTTCATGTCGGGGGACGAAGGCTAACATATCCTCTCAGCTGGCGTTTGGGATTACAGAGAACACAAGCCCCGCCTTGTGCTGGGCTGCATGGCACTTCCTTCCTTCCACACGCTTGGAATATTCATGCAGCTTCTCAATCCGCTTTACGGAATCATGTCGGTCACGGTCTACCCACCCACTGCGACATCCCCATCGCTTTTGCCAGTGATACCGTCCCCCGAGAACATCATCGAACACGCGCGGCTCACCCATACGACTGTCCTTGTCATCATCCCGTACCTCCTTCTCGTCTGGGCTACGTCTCCTGAGGCCATTGCGTTCCTCAAGACCATGAAGCTCCTTGTAAGTGATTAGTATAAGACGAAATGCCATAGCTAACCCGGCTGGAAACAGGCATACTCTGGAGGCAGCGTAACACCCAAAATAGGTGATCGTCTGGTTGAGGCAGGCGTGCGCTTGTACCCCACATATGGTGGTACCGAGTTCGGCGCTCCCTCGCACGTCATGCCCGCGAAAGGAGAGGAGAAGGAGTGGGAGTATGTGCGGTTTGCTGAAGATCGGGTCAAGCTCCGGTGGGTCCCGCAAGGCGACGGGACATTCGAATGTCAATTTCTGGTGCGCTGGTGTTCTACCTTTGTGTACTTGACCGTGCTGATCACATCTTTTTGAAAGACTTGGGAAAACCATCACCCGATGGCGAGGAACTTGGAGGATGTGGATGGGTATGCGACTTCGGATTTATGGATGCCCCATCCCACCAAGAAGGGTCTCTGGAAGATGTGAGTTGTGGTTTCTTGCATCTAGTAGTTTTTTTTTACTCATCATTTAAATGATCTTTAGCGTTGGACGTATCGACGATGTCCTCATTCACTCGTCTGGCGAGAAGACTGTTCCAGCGCCCATGGAAGACGTGGTCATCAGCAGTCCGATGTAATTTCCTGCCTTTTGATATTCGTTACAGCTGTTGACTCTCCTCTGCTCAACAGCGTGCAAGGTGTAGTAATGTTCGGTCGCGAACGCGACCAAACAGGAATTCTCATTGAGCCCAAACCTGGACACGAGATAGATACGAAGGATAATGACCAACTCGCAGAGCTTCGTAATAAGCTCTGGTAAGATTAGGATTACCCCCTTCTATTGCTACCTGCTAATGTGATATGCAAGGCCAACAATCGAAGAAGCTAACAAGGCAGGACCGACGTTCAGCAGGATATTCAAGGAGATGATATTAATTACATCCAAGGATAAGCCGCTCCCCCGCACGGGTAAGGGTACCATTATGCGGAAGGCAGCTTTGACACTCTACGAAAAGGAAATCGATGCTTTGTGAGTGTGTACTGTCTTCTCTTGAGAACATGGAAGGCCTAAGTTGCTTTGAATAGATACGATGCTGTCCAGACCAGCATCAGAACGGCTGAGAACGTCAACCCACCTACAACGTGGTCCGTTGAAGACGTTCAGCAGTGGATGGTTCAGCAAGCCGTTGATTTGACTTCTGGAAGCAGCATCTCCCCATCGGTTGATCTATTCGAGCAAGGCTTTGACAGGTGCTACTACACTCCTCTGCCTGCACGTCGTCACCACGATCTAATACGCTCATCTTAGCCTAAGCGCAACGTTCCTGCGCCTCCGGATTATCGGTGCTCTCCGTCTGTCCGGCGACCAGGCCATACAGAAGGCCGCTCAAGACCTCACGCAGAACCTCGTGTACTCCTATCCAAAGATCGAAGACCTTGCCGCCCACGTTTCCTCACTGTACGCATCCCCGGGCAGCATCCAAGACGCCGCCGTCGCGCGCGGAAAAGCTTTAATAGAAAGCTTGATCGACAAATACACGGCAGGGCTCGAAGGTTTCGCCAAGGTCTCGCAGTCCGTTCGTAGTACACCGGCAGTTGTGCTGCTTACAGGCTCGACAGGGAACCTCGGGTCCGAGGTGCTGGCTGCGCTACTGAAGGATGAACGCGTCGAGAGGGTTTATGCTTTCAATCGACCTTCCAAGGGTGGGGTGACCATTGTAGATCGCCACGTCGAGAGGTTCAAGGATCGAGGCTTGGATCTTGCGCTCCTAAACAGTGACAAGTTAGTTTTTATGTCTGGGGATGCGACAGAGGCGAATTTGGGTTTAGACCGTGGACAGTACGGCCTGGTGAGATTGGTTTCGTTGTACCTTTCTGCGGCGACACACACTCACGAATGGATGTCTCATGTGCAGCTGTGCCGTTCCGTCAATGTTGTCATCCACAATGCGTGGAAACTGGACTTCAATCTTTCTCTCGCCTCGTTCGAGAGTAACATACAGGGAACACGACACCTGCTTGACCTCATCCGCTCTGGATCTAACGCGTCAAGTACAAGATTCATTTTCACTTCGTCCATTTCCTCTACCCAGTCTTGGGACACATCACGCGGATCTGTTCCGGAGGAGATCCTCTTGGATGCCAGTACTGCTATCGGTGGCGGGTATGGTGAGGCTAAGTATGTTGCAGATCGGGTAAGTCGATGCATTCCTCCTGGGACGTCCCATAATGACTAAACAATAACCCGATCGCAGGTTCTCGCGAAGAGCGGCCTGCATACTACATCCCTCCGCATTGGTCAAATCAGTGGTGGGCAGCCCAAGGGAGCATGGGCCACGTCTGACTGGGTACCCATCCTCGTCAAGTCTAGCGTGGCACTGGGTTTCCTTCCCCAAGCCAAGGGAGTAGGCACTCTATTCCTTGTTTCTCAACTAGCATTTAATTAGTTCGCTTGGTACAGGTCGTTTCCTGGCTCCCCATGGACGGCGTAGCTGGGAGCATCCTCGACATCGCGCTCGGCGACAAGGCCCCGCCACCGATGCTTAACATTGTACACCCCAGGCCGGTAGAATGGAGTAATGTCATCGCGGACATCAAGACGGCAATCAAGGAGGTCCTAGAACGCGATCTCGATGTAGTGCCTTTTGACGATTGGGTTTCAGCGTTGGAAGCGCATGCAAACACCGCGACTGCAGAAACCATGGACTCTATTGTGAGTGCATGGGGAGGGGTTTTTCATTACAGAAGATGGCGGCTTTCTAATTTTGCTCCATTCTACAGCCTGCGCTCAAGCTGCTTGACTTTTTCCGAGGGGTGTCGAGGGGAAATGACGCCTTGATCGATTCCAGCGCGCAAAGCGATGAGACCGGAGGGCTGGCGAGCTTCGCAACCGACATGACGCTGGAAATCAGTGGTGTTATACGTTCGCTGCCGCAGCTCGGAGGCACAGCCGCTTGGCTGTGGGTGAGATACTGGTATGAGGTTGGGTTTTTGTGTTAGCTTTACAATGGCCGCTGGCTGGTCTTTATGCCTATCTCTTTCTTTTGGCCTTCCTTCACGTCCGCCTTGGCAAAAAAAGCCTCTTCTGGCCACACCGCCTTGATTTCTCTCTCAATCTATTTTTTGCGTTGAGTTTTGGGAAGACCGTCTTCACAAAGGCTTGACAATTATTGGGAGATTCCTGTATTTAGCAGCCTCAACTCCCACTCAAACAATTGGTGTGATCAATTTTGGTAAACTGATGGCCTCGCCAGACAAAAAAAAGTGTCGTATGTCACAGAAATTTTTCCGAAAACGCCATGCTAATTTAGAGACATACATACCCACGGACATGATCGCGGACACATTCACCCAACGCTTGACGCTCGCCCTCATCAAAGTTCCATATGCCATGGGTATTCTGTGAGCCACGGCCCACCATCTCGAGGGGCCATGCTCGTGGTCTTGAATACAGCCCGGCTTGCTCTCAGTTTCCTTTGGAAATTCCTGTCCACGCGTCATCCATTGAGAGCGCGTTCGCTAAAAAATGGCTCAGTGATGCGATATAAAATTCACCAAAATCGTCTGTTCAAAGAATTGAACAGCTGGATCTTCTTTAGCACTGATTCGGCGACGCCATTTGCGAACTCGGTCATAGCCAGGAAGCATGACTTGCCGATCAAGCCGCCTTGCTAACCTAAGCGAGATTCATGGCCGAAATTCCGCCTGGCTCAGCTCGTATTCTTACTCGCCGAAGTTTACGCTGATATCTGTTCTAGATAATCATCACTCGCCGAATCCTGGACTGTCAGAACACTACTTTTAGGCCCATGTCGTCTTTCTACATCAAGAATGACTTCTATTCCTCCCCCAGTGCTGCCTCCGCTTGACGAGAACACCTTTATTCCTGACGTGATTGAATTCAACCTCAAGCACAACCCAGAGCACACGTTCTACACCTGGTCTGAACCGAGCGCATCTGATGGACTGGCCGTTATCACACACCTCGAATTCGGTCGAGCAGCTCACCGCATTGCCCATGTTCTACGACCCAATCGAACCGGAGAAGACGGAGAAGTCGTGGCGTTCATTGCGCTTGCAGACACGATTCTTTGCCACGTCATTACCTCTGGCCTGATCGTTGCTGGTCTTGTGGTACGTTTTCTGAATCCTGATCTTGATGACTTTGTTGTATCTTAATCTTTAACACACTAGCCATTTCCAATCTCTCCTCGCAATTCACCTGCGGCCGTTGTAAACCTGCTCGAGAAAACATCATGCCGCAGACTCATCACCACCAACATCACTCTCAAACCACTCATCGACGCCGTCAAGGCCCAGATCACGGGCACTTCTTTGGGAGAGGTACTTCAAATTGAGGAGATCCCTTCTCTCACAGCCGCATTCCCGAACCTCGCACATGAAACCGCTGAACATTCTTTCAAGCCCTATCCCAAACCCGCCAACCGACCATCCAAGGACGACCCATGTGTCTATGCGCACTCTTCCGGAAGCACGGGCTTTCCTAAGGCCATCCCTCAAACTTACCGCGCCTGCACAGAGTGGGGTCGAGCATGTATGTCGCACTGCTTGCGTCTGAGGACGAGAGCTTAACTGTCCTCTCAGCTAGCGTTTGGGATTACAGAGAACACAAGCTGGGCTGCATGGCGCTTCCTTCCTTCCACATGCTTGGGATCTGCATACAACTTCTCGTCCCGCTATATGGAATCATTTCGGTCACGGTTTACCCACCCACTGCAATGTCCTCGTCGCTTCTGCCAGTGACACCGTCCCCGGAGAATGTCATCGAACACGGACGGCTCGCCCACGTGACTGTGCTTATTGCCATCCCGTCCTTCCTGCTCGTCTGGGCTACGTCTCCCGAGGCCATCGCATTTCTCAAAACCCTGAAGTTCATTGTCAGTCATCTGCACATGATGACATTTCCAGTAAATCTAACCCGGCTGGGAACAGATGTTCTCTGGAGGCAGCCTGACCCAGACAATAGGTGATCGTCTAGTCGAGGCAGGTGTGCCCCTACGCCCCACTTATGGTGGCACCGAGTTCGGTGCTCCCTCCCACTTTGTGCCCACAGAAGGAGAAGTGAATGACTGGGAATACGTACGGTTTGCAGAAGATCGTGTCAAGCTGCGATGGGTCCCGCAAGGCGATGGGACATTCGAGTGTCAATTTCTAGTGAGCTCATATACTATGTCAGATTATCCGGCCATTTTTCTATGTTAATTTCTTTTTGCAAGACTTGTGAGAAACATCATCCGATGGTGACTAACTTGGAGGATGTGGATGGGTATGCGACGTCGGACTTGTGGGTGCCACATCCTACCAAGAAGGGTCTTTGGAAGATGTGAGTTTCTTTTCGACTAACAGTTTGTTGCGCGTCATTTACATTATTTTTATCAGCGTTGGACGTATCGACGACGTCATCACCCACTCATCCGGCGAGAAAACTGTGCCAGCGCCGATGGAGGACGTAGTCATAAGCAGCCCGATGTACGTTGCTTACTTTTTGCTATCCATTACATCTAATAATAGCGTTCTGCTGGCAAGTGTGCAAGCTGTAGTAATGTTCGGTCGCGAACGCGATCAAACAGGAATTCTAATTGAGCCCAAACCTGGACATGAGATAGATACAAAGGATAATGACCAGCTCGCAGAGCTTCGTAATAAGCTCTGGTAAGATTAGGATTACCCCTTTTTCTTCCTACCTGCTAATATGATATGCAAGGCCGACGATCGAAGAAGCCAACAAGGCAGGACCGACGTTCAGCAGGATATTCAAGGAGATGATATTAATTACATCCAAGGACAAGCCGCTACCCCGCACGGGTAAGGGTACCATTATGCGGAAGGCAGCTTTGACACTCTACGAAAAGGAAATCGATGCTTTGTGAGTGCGTCCTATCGACACTCCTCAGGAACATATAAGGCCTAAGTTGCTTTGAATAGATACGATGCTGTCGAGACCAGCATCAGAACGGCCGAGAACGTCAACTCACCTGCAACGTGGTCCGTTGAAGACGTTCAGCAGTGGATGGTTCAGCAAGCCGTTGATTTGACTTCTGGAAGCAGCATTTCCCCGTCGGTTGACCTGTTCGAGCAAGGTTTTGACAGGTACTATTATGCTCCTCTGTCCGGCATCTTTGCCGTGAACTAATACGCTCATCTTAGCCTGAGCGCAACGTTCCTGCGTCTCCGGATTATCGGTGCTCTCCGTCTGTCCGGTGACCAGGCCATACAGAAAGCAGCCCAAGACCTCACGCAGAGCCTCGTGTACTCCTATCCAAAGATCGAAGACCTTGCCGCCCACGTTTCCTCGCTGTATGCATCCCCGGGCGGCATCCAAGATGTTGCCCATTCGGACAGAAAAGCTTTAATAGAAAATTTGATCGAGAAATATGCGGCAGGGTTCGAAGGTCTCCCAGAGGTTTCACAGTCCATTTGCAGCACGCCGGCAGTTGTGCTGCTTACAGGCTCGACAGGGAACCTCGGGTCCGAGGTGTTGGCGGCGCTACTGAAGGATGAGCGCGTCGAGAGAGTCTATGCGTTCAATCAACCGTCCAAGGATGGGGTGAGCATTGTGGATCGCCATGTCGCGAGGTTCAAGGATCGGGGCTTGGATCTTGCGCTCCTAAACAGTGAAAAGCTGTTTTATATATCTGGAGATGCGACAGAGGCGAATCTGGGCTTAGACCGCGGACAGTACGGTCTAGTGAGATTGATTTGGTTATTTCAACGAAACTACAATACTGATGGTCGTCTCATGTGTAGCTATGCCGTTCTGTCAATGTTGTCATCCACAATGCATGGAAACTCGACTTCAATCTTTCCCTGGGCTCGTTCGAGAGCCACATCCAGGCAACGCGGCACCTACTTGACCTCATCCGCTCTGGAACTAATGCATCTAGTACAAGATTCATTTTCACCTCGTCCATTGCCTCTACCCAGTCTTGGGATACCTCACGCGGACCTGTTCCAGAAGAAATCATTTTGGATGCAAGCAGCGCTATTGGTGGTGGGTATGGTGAGGCTAAGTATGTCGCAGATCGGGTAAGTCGATGCATTCCTGTTGGGCCATTTCATTTTCACTAAACAATAACCGGATCTCAGATTCTTGCGAAGAGCGGCCTGCATACTACATCCCTGCGCATTGGTCAAATCAGTGGTGGGCAGCCCAAGGGAGCATGGGCTACGTCTGATTGGGTACCCATCCTCATCAAATCTAGTGTGGCACTAGGGATTCTTCCCCAAGTCGAGGGAGTGGGTATTCTCTTTCTTTCGTTTCTCGCTTAGCATTTAACTGGTTCGTTCGGTACAGGTTGTTTCTTGGCTTCCTGTGGACGGCGTAGCGGGTGGCATCCTCGACATTGCGCTCAGTCACAAAGTCCTACCGCCGATACTCAACCTCGTACACCCCAGGCCGGTAGAATGGAGCGACGTCATTTTGGGGATTCAGAAAGCAATCAAGGAGGTCCTAAAACATGACCTCAAGGTCGTGCCTTGCGGCAATTGGGTTTCGGCGCTGGAAGCCCATGCAAACACCGCAACTGCAGAGACCATGGACTCTATTGTGAGTGCCTGGAAATGAATCATTCATTTCAGAAGATGGTGGCTTTCTAATTTTGTTCCATTTCACAGCCTGCGCTCAAGCTGCTTGACTTTTTCCGAGGGTTGTCGAGGGTAAATGATACACTAGTCAATTCCAATGCCCAAAACGGTGAGATCGGAGGGCTGGCGAGCTTCGCAACCGACAAGACAATGCAAATCAGTGGTGTTATACATTCGCTGCCGCAGTTTGGTGATGCAGTCACTGGGCTGTGGGTAAGATACTGGCATGAGGTTGGGTTTTTGTGTTAGCTCTACAAGGGCCGCTGACAGGTTTTCTGTTCCATCTTTGAGCCTGTCTTTGTGGATTTGCCCTTTGATGAACAGAAATCTCGTGGGCATGAGACACTGGAATTCACCTTAGCGACAAAAGCCTCCTCTGGTTCTGCGCCGGCTGTGTTTTCCCTCAATTTTTTTTTTGCGTTGATTATCGGTAGCAAAGTAAGGCTTGAAAATTATTGGGACATTCCTGCGTAAAGCAGCCCCACTTCAATAATTTTCCAGCAACTTTGAGAGCCTCAGCGCTTCGAGCGTCAGGTCCAAGTATAGACCTGAGGTGCGATCAGTTGTGGTAAGCTGATCCTGATGGTACCCGGCGTCAGACTCAAATCGGCAATCACGAGGCAAAAAAATTGTTGACAATGAATGTCAACGTTTCTGCAAGGGCCGTAATATTGAATGTCTACCCACGGACGACACACCTTGAACAAACGCTTGTCGCTCACCCTCATCAAAGTTCCGCATGCTCATGGATATTCTGTTAGTCACACCTCACAGTCCATCTTGAGGTGCAGTGTTGGAGGTACTATGCTCGGCAGCTGGCAATCTTGAATACATTCGCGCAGATACGGTGACATGTCCTTCGACGATTTTTTTCGCGCCTCTCTAGTCTGGATCTTACACCTCAACTCGTTTTCTCACTCGCTGAAGTTTACCCTGATATTTATTATCACTTTCTTGACACTCACCGAACCCTGGACTGCCAGCAACACTGCTTTTAAACCCATGTCGTCTTTCTGCATCAAGAACGACTTCTATGATTCCCCCAGTGCTGCCTCCGCTGAACAAGGACACCTTTGTTCCTGACGTGATTGAGTTCAACCTCAAGCACAACCCAGAACACCCATTCTACACCTGGTCTGAACCGAACGCAGCCAATAGACTGGCCGTTATCACGCACCTCGAATTCGGCAGAGCAGCCCACCGCATTGCCCATATTCTACGGCCCAATCGCACGGGCGACGATGGAGAGGTCGTGGCGTTCATTGTCCTTGCAGATACGATCCTTTACCAGGCCATTACCTCTGGCCTGATCGTTGCTGGTCTTGTGGTACGCGTTCTGATCTCGATGCCTCCGTGTATCTCAATCTTTAACACACTAGCCATTTCCAATCTCTCCTCGCAATTCACCTGCGGCCGTCGTCAACTTACTGGAGAAAACTTCATGCCGCCGACTGGTCACCACAAATATCACTCTCAAACCACTCATCGACGCCGTCAAGGCCCAGATCGCGGGCACTTCTTTGGGAGAGGAACTTCAGATCGAGGAGATCCCTTCTCTCACAGCCGCATTCCCGAACCTCGCATATGAAACTGCTGTAGATCCTTTCGAGCCCTATCCCAAACCCAGCAATCGGCCATCCAAGGATGACCTATGCGCATATGTGCACTCCTCTGGAAGCATGGGCTTTCCCAAAGCCATCCCTCAAACTTACCGCGCCTGGACAGAGTGGGCCAGAGCGTGTACGTCGCACTGCTCATGTCGGAGGACGAGAACTAACCTGTGCTCTCAGCTAGCGTTTGGGATTACAGAGAACACAGACTGGGCTGCATGGCGCTTCCCTCCTTCCACGCGCTTGGGATCGGCTTACAGCTTCTTGTCCCGCTGTACGGAATCGTTTCGGTCACGGTTTACCCACCCACTGCAATGTCCTCGTCGCTTCTGCCAGTGACACCATCCCCGGAGAATATCATCGAGCACGCACGGCTCACCCAAGTGACTGTTCTTGTTGCCATCCCGTCCTTCCTGCTCGCCTGGGCTACGTCTCCCGAGGCCATCACATTCCTCAGAACCCTGAAGCTCATTGTCAGTCATCTGCACATAACGAAATATCTAGCATAGCTAACCCGGCTGGGAACAGGTGTACGGTGGAGGCAGCCTGACACTTAAAATAGGTGATCATCTGGTTAAGGCAGGTGTGCGCTTACGCTCCGCTTATGGTGGCACCGAGTTCGGTGCTCCCTCGCACTTCATCCCCGCAAAAGGAGAGGAAAAGGATTGGGAGTACGTACGGTTTGCAGAAGATCGGATCAAGCTACGATGGGTGCCGCAAGGCGATGGGACATTTGAATGTCAATTCCTAGTGAGCTCATATACTACCCCAGGTTACCTGTCCATTTTGCAAAGCTGATTTCTTTTTGTAAGACCTGGGAGAAACATCATCCGATGGTGAGGAACTTAAAAGATGTGGATGGGTATGCGACGTCGGACTTGTGGGTGCCACATCCTACGAAAAAGGATCTTTGGAAGATGTGGGTTTAACTTTCTTTAATTTTTTGACTCGAGAATTCTTACTGGGCATTTACATGATTTTCAGCGTTGGACGTATCGACGACGTCATCACCCACTCATCCGGCGAGAAAACTGTGCCAGCGCCGATGGAGGACGTAGTCATAAGCAACCCGATGTACGTTGCTTACTTTTTGCTATCCATTACATCTAATAATAGCATTCTGCTGGCAAGTGTGCAAGCCGCAGTAATGTTCGGTCGCGAACGCGACCAAACAGGAATCCTAGTTGAGCCCAAACCTGGACACAATATCGATACAAAGGATAATAGCCAGGTTGCAGAGCTTCGCAACAAGCTCTGGTAAGATTAGACTTACTCATTTTTGCTGCCATCTACTAATGCGATACTCAAGGCCGACGATCGAAGAAGCCAACAAGGCAGGACCGACGTTCAGCAGGATATTCAAGGAGATGATATTAATTACATCCAAGGACAAGCCGCTACCCCGCACGGGTAAGGGTACCATTATGCGGAAGGCAGCTTTGACACTCTACGAAAAGGAAATCGATGCTTTGTGAGTGCGTCCTATCGACACTCCTCAGGAACATATAAGGCCTAAGTTGCTTTGAATAGATACGATGCTGTCGAGACCAGCATCAGAACGGCCGAGAACGTCAACTCACCTGCAACGTGGTCCGTTGAAGACGTTCAGCAGTGGATGGTTCAGCAAGCCGTTGATTTGACTTCTGGAAGCAGCATTTCCCCGTCGGTTGACCTGTTCGAGCAAGGTTTTGACAGGTACTATTATGCTCCTCTGTCCGGCATCTTTGCCATGAACTAATACGCTCATCTTAGCCTGAGCGCAACGTTCCTGCGCCTCCGGATTATCGGTGCTCTCCGTCTGTCCGGTGACCAGGCCATACAGAAGGCCGCTCAAGACCTCACGCAGAGCCTCGTGTACTCCTATCCAAAGATCGAAGACCTTGCCGCCCACGTTTCCTCACTGTACGCATCCCCGGGCAGCATCCAAGACGCCGCCGTCGCGCGCGGAAAAGCTTTAATAGAAAGCTTGATCGACAAATACACGGCAGGGCTCGAAGGTTTCGCCAAGGTCTCGCAGTCCGTTCGTAGTACACCGGCAGTTGTGCTGCTTACAGGCTCGACAGGGAACCTCGGGTCCGAGGTGTTGGCGGCGCTATTGAAAGATGAGCGCGTCGAGAGGGTTTATGCATTTAACCGACCCTCCAAGGGTGTGCTGACCATTATGGATCGCCACGTTGATAGGTTCAAGGATCGAGGCTTGGATACTGCGCTTCTTACAAGTGATAAATTGGTTTATGTGTCTGGGGATGCGACCGAGGCGAATTTGGGTTTAGACCGTGGACAGTACGGCCTGGTGAGTTTGGTTTTGACGTACCTTTTGGCGACGAGACACACTTACGAATGGACATCTCATGTGCAGCTATGCCGTTCCGTCAATGTTGTCATCCACAATGCGTGGAAGCTCGACTTCAATCTTTCCCTTGCCTCATTCGAGAGTAACATCCAGGGAACGCGGCACCTGCTCGACCTCATCCGTTCTGGCTCTAACGCATCAAGCACAAGATTCATTTTTACCTCATCCATTGCCTCTACTCAGTCTTGGGATACCTCAGATGGACCTGTTCCAGAAGAAATCCTCTTGGATGCAAGCAGTGCTATTGGTGGCGGATACGGTGAGGCTAAGTATGTCGCAGATCGGGTAGGTCGATGCATTCCTGTTGGACTCCATAATCACTAAACAATAAGCGGATCGTAGATTCTCGCGAAGAGCGGCTTGCACACTACATCGCTTCGGGTTGGCCAGATCAGCGGCGGGCAGCCCAAGGGAGCATGGGCTACGTCAGATTGGGTACCCATCCTCGTCAAATCTAGTGTGGCACTAGGGATTCTTCCCCAAGTCAACGGAGTGAGGTTTCTCTTTCTCTCATTTCTAAACTAGCACTCAACTGGTTTACTGCATACAGGTTGTTTCTTGGCTCCCCGTGGACGGCGTAGCCGGTGGCATCCTCGACATTGCGCTCGGTGACAAGGCCCCACCGCCGATGCTCAACCTTGTACATCCCAGGCCTGTAGAATGGAGCAACGTCATTGCGGGCATCAAGACGGCAATCAAGGAGGTTCTGGGACGCAATCTCGAGGTCGTGCCTTTCGGCGATTGGGTTTCGGCGTTGGAAGCGCATGCAGACACCGCGACTGCAGAGACCATGGACTCTATTGTGAGTGCCTGGAAATGAATCCTTCATTTCATAAGATGGCATCTTTCTAATTTCGTTCCATTCCACAATCCCACAGCCTGCGCTCAAGCTGCTTGACTTCTTCCGAGGGGTGTCGCGGGGAAATGACAGCCTAATCAATCCCGGCGCGCCAAGCAGTGAGATCGGAGGACTGGCAAGCTTTGTAACTGATACGACGCTGGAAATCAGTGGCGTTATACGTTCGCTGCCGCAGCTCGGAGACGCTGCCGCTGGGCTTTGGGTGAGATACTGGTATGAGGTTGGGTTTTTGTGTTAGTTGTACAAGGGCCGCTGGCGTCACTCTGTTCCGTTTCTGTCTTGGTACTTGTATCATGTCAAAAGGCTGTGTAAAAGATGAAACGCCGAAAAGCTACTTTTTGGTGAATGACATTCTAATTGCAATCCTTCTTGATACTTACTCTACGGTGTTGTGAAAGAGATCTTTGTAGAGATAAAGCAATTAGGAAGACCCACTCCCAAAAATCCATAGTTATTTTACAGTTTGTATACGTCCTGGGCGTAACCAACTATGCCGGGGCCGGCATCTACCCGGGACTATGATCTCCGGAGAAAGCCATGTCCATCGTCATCATGATAAAACAACGTTAACTAGGCTACACTGACATTATTTTCTATTCTTTTGGAGCATGGCTTGCCTCCAGGTTGATCAAACTCGGATTCTCCAAGTGGTACACCAGCCGTGGTGTTCCTTGCTGCGTGGTCCTTCTAACGATAGCTTTCTCCGGGGCCTCGGGCGCACTATTCACGCCTCAGAAGACTCATCTGCGCTCTTCGAGAAATGGGCAGAGGGATACGGCGCTGCCCATCGCGTTTCCATATCGCTTGGAGCTTTCAATATCACGATCGTCGACCCCAATGCAGTAGCTTATTTTTATGAGAGGGAAACTTTCGGTCATGTGCATACGCCTCTTGCCCGGTTTTTTTCATTGAGACTGCGGCGAGTCATACTATTTATGCTTATCTCTATTGCGTGCGACTCATGATCATAAAGTTCGGTCGGGGCCTCCTGTGGGCTGAAGGCGAAAGTCATAGAAGGTACGTGTCTCAAATGATTCGATGGACGTATATAGATATACTCGTTTTTAGTCAGCGCAAGACGTTATCTCCTGCGTTTAGCAGTTTTTCTGTTCGAAGACTTACCTCAGTGTTCTACGATTCCTCGTACGAGGTAGTACTTTGGGCTCTCATAGTTCGTTTTATGCAGGCAGGCTGATGGCACGGAAGATGAAGGCCAACTGGGATACTATTTTACAGACTAACGGGGCCGATGGTGCCGTCATGGAAGTTCAAAAATCGTTCTTATTTTGAATACCGGCACTTAATCTCAACCGTCCAGGATCAATGCGATATCGTGAGCTGCCATTTAGGCCTATCCCTTTTGGGAACTTATACCTGGCAGACTCTACACCATTGGTATTGCTGGTTTTGGACACGGTCTCGGGAGGATGGCAATGTCCCTGCCATCGTGGAATTATTCAATTCTTTGAATCCCGCGAATAGCTCCCTATCCCTTTTCGTCGATTTACTCAGTCCAGCTGTTCCATTTTTATTATACCTGCCCACCGCAGACAACCGGGGATGGAAGAGGCTCCGTGCCGCGAGGAGGGAAATTGCCGATGAGTTGCTAGAGTGAACACGGAAGGAAAAGCAGGACCTTGTCGGAGTAGACACGGAGGAAAAATCTATCTTCGGGCTCTTGAGTACGCCTTCCTTTTTTAGGCCAGAATCATCTCTGCTTATTTAGCAGACAGTAAAGGCAGAGAGTTCAGGCCCGCAGCTTCAGATGACCAGCGAAGAGATTATGGCTCAGGTACATGTCGTGAACTTTTCATGGGAGTACCAACACTGATAGACCTACAGATGGTTAGCTCTGTTTCAATTTCGAGAATCATGATATTTATTTTAACTGCCGTCTAGAATGTTTTACTACTTGCTGGTTACGAAACAACATCAAGTACGTTATTCTCCATACACGCACTGAGTTATATTATCTAACCCATACTCTACAGTCAGTCTAACGGTAAAACGGTTTACCGGTACCGTGTCAAGAGGATCTAACCACGTTGTGCAACGGGCATTGATTGAACTTGCGAGGAAAGTCGACAACTAGCAAAAACTTCGGGACAAGCCTTCCCAACTCTCTGGAGCCGATCCTTCCTAGGAGCAATTGTCTTCGGAGCTATCATGTCTCGACTCGGTTGTCCATGAAGTCCTCCGGTTACAGAGTCCCCCTGTGACCGAAACTTCTTGAGGGGTATATCACCCATCAATACACAGTTCGCTTCAATTTTAACATCCTTCCAGGCGACGCAAGACGATGTCATACCTTCTTCGACCCCAATCGTTGATGCTTCGTTTCAAATATCGTGATCAAGAAGGGCACAATTGTTTCTGTACCTATTCGTGCCATTAACACATCAGAGGCCTTTTGGGAACCCAACGCCGAAGACTTCGAGCCTGAACGTTGGCTTGACGAAGCTGATATCCCAGCAAAACAGATTTTAGGCCATCGTCATATTCTGACTTTCTCAGATGGGCCTAGGATATGTTTGGGCCGCAGCTTCGCTTTGGCTGAGTTCAAGGTTCGTATTCCACAAAAATATCTATTCGCTTATATTTTTGGTTATTATAGACTGCCTTGTGTGTCCTGATCAAGAACTACACGTTCGAACTGCTCCACAGTCCTGAGACAAAGATCGAGAAGTACGCATCGATCCTACCTCGGCCTAAAATGGCAGGACAGGATGGCCCAAAATTCCCACTAAGGGTTGGAAGTGTTGAATGGAATTATTTATTCTCTGGGTTTTTCTCATGTGTTATTTAAATCATATCACTCATTGTCTAGTACAGCATGCCTTGCATTTATCCTGTCGAGGAGCTGTCTCATCAAAGAACCTGATTCAATTCAGAAATTTGGAGCATATGGAAGGCACCCTCCGGGGAATTCATACTCCGTCTCGCTTTGTACCGCCAATCGCTCAAGGAAAATTCCCATATGGGACTGCGCAAATCCTCTCCATGTTCGTATGTATTCAGGATTATCCCGAGGATCATCGATCACATTTGTCAGCATCTTATTGAGTAGTCTCCACGCCCTGACCTGAATCAGGGCTACGCCAAAGCTTCCGAAGTTATTACAGACCTTGCATAGCCATGGATGGGCATTACGATGTGATCCCGCGCTCCTCCTATCGTAGGCTACCAAGTGCCGTTGTTGTATCATTTTGGGCGTTCCAGTTCCACTCCATTTGGCCCGACTTTCTCGCTGATCTATATCTGTTTGAACGGCGATCCTCCGTGATTATCAGAGATAGTTGTTTTGTATCTCTGTGGCGCTCGGTGCCACGACAACAGCTCGCTCCACATACCTAACGTATTTCTCAATTAAACATATTCTACGGCCTCTGCCGTGCGGCTTGCCTTTAATTTGAACGAGGTCGTAAAGTCAGATCTAATCTTGTATGGTTAAGCGCTACCGCCGGATGGGAGTTATCTCTTCAGGTTGCTCGTTTCAGTTTCCGGATGGGCCACTCGCTGAGTCAAACATTACTGCTAATTCACCGTCTCGTCACCATCCATGCCGTGCTTATCAGCTGAAGAATCAGTCACCTTTCGATTCAAGCCCGGTGCCAGACGCGTGCAAATTTGTTTAGCGCTGAGCCCGCTCGAGTTCCGACCCTGCGTTGAGAGCAGGAACGTCCTCCTGTAGCTGAGAACATCTGGTGTTAAAATATCCAGGGCTGCTCTCACCAAAGACAAAATTACTATCATGGATGTTTGTACAGCAAGTGTGATCAAAATAGCAAAATAGCAAATAACGCACAATCGACAATTAAGGTTACTGCATGGGCAAATAATAATGGGTATGTATGGTAAGAAGATGTGGGTAAGTAAAACAGGAGTCATAGCAGGGCTGATGAGATACAACGGGAAGGAATAATTCTGCACGTTCTCAACGAATATCAGACATCGGTTCCTCTTTAGTCAACCGCGAGGGACTCCTATGAAAAGCTGGACGTAGAGCCGTGGAGACGTTGGAATCTGTAAAGGACCGAAGGTATGGCGCTGATGGGCTATATCGATGATCCTGCGGAGAGGGGTGGTGGCCTGGAGCTGCAGGATTCCCGCGCACATGAGACTGGGAGTATCTGCTGAACGATCGCGGGTCATAGGATGGCTTATCTGATACATCGCTGCCTCTCGAATATGGCCTTTCTGTCCGCTCGTAAACGGGAGATGCCTCGTCTGGTAGCGAATCAAGCTCATCCTCATAGTCGTCTTGGAAGCTGCCCTGACCATCGACATCTGACATGCCGTCCGAGTCCTCATTCGTCGGCAGGCTAGATCCAGGCGGAGTCGGAAATGCGCCTGGGCCTTCAGCCTCTGGGCGAGATGGACTTGGGACGAAGACCACGCCTCGAGATGATCCTCGCTTGCGGCGGCGGCGATTATCGTTAGCCTGAGGACGAGAGAATCCAGGTGTAGTGTGATTACGATAATGACGTCGCATATTAGAGTTGACATTGAATTCGCGGGCGCAGTTCGGCCATGGGCAACGAAACGCTAAATATTCCACATTCAGTTTTCGAGAAAGCGCAGGGATAAGAAAGACCTACGAGTTTCCCCCGTGTGAGTATTCACGTGGATCCTGAGGCTACTGGGGCGGTTGAACCTTTTCGAGCAGGTTGGGCAAACATGCTTCTTGCCGTTATTCGATCCAGAGAGCTCGCCGTCACTAACATTATCAGGGTCATCTGGGGAACGACCTCTGCGTGACTGCGAATGGGGGCCTGAAACAGGGAAAGATATAATTGTCGAAAAAGCTGGTCCTGGAGAGCTTGTGTGGGGGCCGCTTGATTCTATTATCCGTGGGGAACTAGAGGGACCGGCAATGGGGCGACGTGCGCGAGAATTTCCCGAGCTATGAGAATTGGGACTGGGTTCGGCGACAGAGACTCTGAAAACAGGAGCAGATCCGTTCGATATTTCAGCATGAGGAGTGTAGCCAGAGGAACTCCCCCCGCGGCCAGAGAATGTGGCACTCGACGCAATGTGCCGGAGGGAAGAGCTAGAGGGATCCGAGAGTAGAACGTCGAAGGAGAATACAGGCGAGTCCGGTTGTCCTTCACGGCCCAGCGTGCTCTTAGGGCGACCGCGAGGAAAAGAAGAGGGTTCTGAAAGCAAAATATCCTCCGATTGTCCTTCACGGCCGTGTGTACCCTTAGGGCGGCCGCGACGAAAGGAATTATGAGTGGGAGAATTTGTGCGAATATTTTCAGGCATTGTATGAAGGCGTTGAGTTATTGGAGCTGCGGATTGTCGCCTAGAGTTAGCCATGAATGAAGGTGATCCCGCTGAATATGCCGAGAGGGACTGAAACCAAAGAGTGTCAGCAGCTTTTTGGGATTATTTTCAACGCGCTGACCATGGTTTGACGATGAGATACGGGCCTGGTATGGATGGGTTGCACGGGATCCTTTATAAGGTGATATTCTAGAGACATATCAGGACGTCAATTTTCGATGAAAGATAAGAATTGCCGACCAGGAAACATTTCGTGAATGCTTGGGAGGACGACACTAGATTGTATCGAAGACATCATCGAAATATACAAGTGATATGGAGAGGTCTTGCGGAGTGATATGACGAATTAAAGGTGGTGTACTTATGTAGGCGTCGGATGCGGTTCCCCGACGGACCGTGCAGTACTTCAGAGAGAAAACGAGGTGCAGAGAAGCGAAGATACTGAAGCAGGATGAATACGCCCCGAGGCGTTAGTACCAGAGTGGGCAGCTATTTGGAGCCAAGTTGTGGATGAGGAACCTTCTTAAACTGTTTGGGAATTCCTAAAGGAGAACTCCGTCAATTGTGTGGATGGGCGCAAAGAAGGTATCTCACTGAGTGATTTGATGCTTTATACAATCGGCTTGAAGCGAGCAATTCCGGCAGGACCGCTGCTGAAAGAGGAAGATATGGAGGATTGGCGTCTCACCCGATCGTTATTAGATGCTGTACAACTTGACTTCAAATATGGATAGTACCCGATCTGCGGCTCTTTGCAGGACCTGAGCGCTGCAACCCTAGTTTGTTAGACAGCTAATTCATTATTACGTACCTTGCAGAAACAGCGCAAATCCGAGGACCACCATGCCCGTCCATTTACGAAGAACAGACTCCATCGCCAATATTTATCAGTGTAGGATTACCACATGTCATAGAAAACGGGAGTTTTTACTACCTTCTAAGGCTATCTTACTCCAAGGATACTGGTTCCGACTCGGTCAGCCAAGGCGCCAATCTACTGTGCATTCCGTAATGGGCATCCGATAGGCAAATACACCGAGAATACTTATCTTGATTTTCATTCGGGAGCGCCGAGAATCAATGCTTTGGGTTTGAACCAGCACTGCATTGTGTTATGATGGGAGTCTGGGACAGGTCAAAGACGGTCAAGGTGAGAAAAACAATCCCAAACCTGTTCTGACTCCGCGACGACTAGTCATTGGGCACCCATTCAACCATCCTCTTCCAGTGTCCGCGTGCCATGGGGATCTGCATCCCATCATCACATCGTTTCCCTTTCCGAAAATCTTCCCCAAACAAGGATAGGCAGTTTCATGCCAATTTGAGAACACCGTGACGTTCCAGAATGATTTCACACGTATCGGTTACATGCCGGGTAGTGACGTTCACCACGCAGTGTGTTCCAACCATCGTGGATCCATCTACCACATGGGCATAGGTGAGTGCCCACTGCTAAATTCTAAGTTTGCATCGGTTTTCCAGATACCCCCGCATTCCTTCCAATTACCCAAGTGCCGATCATATCGCTTGACAGGGTCACCCGGCGTTCAAAGACTTGCTTAACAAACCTGATTATCAGGGGATGGAAAGATCTACGGGAGGATAGCTTCAGGCTGCATGCCACGATAGCCCTACCTGCCCGTTGTACCTCTCAAGTAGTGAGCGTCAATCCCGACCTGGAGGGTAGGTCTCCCTGGACTGCGCGGAGGTGAATCGCACCTTCGAATGAGCTTATGACGCGTGTTAAGTCCGATAAGAACCCAGCAATAAGGTCGAGGTCAGTAGCAGTTCCAAGTAGTTACCTTGTAGCAGCTATGACGTTGTTCGACGGAACGCGCCAAATAGCGTGCAGACGCCTCTCCTCGTTGTTTACACGCCCGCGATCAGTCACGCCCACCCGGACAAGATACTTACGCTGTTGAGTTATGTATTACTCAAGGGCTATGAACTCTATGTCAGATATGATGAGGTCACGAACAATGTGCTCACTACTGGAGATGATCCGATAGTCCTGAAGAGGTTTTGAAACGGGACATATGTTAAATCCAGTCAATGAACAAGAGCCCTAGGCTAGACATGTGAGCGAACTTCTGCGCTAGAGAACACACTCGAGAGGTATTCTTACTCGGGGGAAGTACTGAAACTGCAATGGTGGATGCAACATGGCCGAGGGGCGTGTTCAGACGTCTTCCCCATGATGCGCACATGTTACGCCGCCCGCAGTGATCAAAAGTCAGAAGGGCAAGCCTGCAACAATACCAATAGCATAGTCGGGGACCTTATCGCATTTGAGCCGGACCTCAGTTCGCAGGAAGATCCTAGCACCGCCGATTTCTGGAAACCAAGACACACATAGGTAAACGTCCCTCTGAGCTGAAGTAAACTGGCAGAGCAACCAGGGAGACACTTTCGCCCTCTTGTCGATCCCACGATACAAAGAGGCTCGGTCTCATGACTCATTTAAGAACATAGGAACAGATGACCGGGTAGTTCATCCAACGCGATCTAAAGAAAGGTCTGGCAACGAGTCGGAGCCATCCCTACTGTGTCCGTGGCGGAGAAGTGGTGACAGGATTCGCTTAGCGATCACACTTCAGAACTTGAGCGGAATGCCCGACTGAATTTCTCTATCCTGCTGCAAAAATAATAATATTCAACAGTCGTGAAAAAAATTGATTAGAAAAATAAACTTCGTTTTTCCCCCTTGCTATGTCCCTGAATATTCGAGGTGAAGTGAGGTGCGCCTCAGGGCTTTGCAGGAGTAAAAGGGAGGACATTCGGGGTGCGAATTTTAGTGTAAGCAGAATTGTGAGAAGGTCGTGCATCGCGTGGGAATATAAGTATCGGACTATTCCGGTCGCCACATTCGACACGGTTGCCTCACAATTGGGCAAGAACGTCCATGATCTTTGGGCCTCTCTGGAAATCACCCTCCCCCCGAGTTATAATTTCTACCGTTTCTCAAATATATTTTTAGCGTGAATGCGATCAATATGCACACGCTCATTCGTGCGCCTTGGGCTGCACTCACGGTGGATTTCCGATTTCGAAGCATCGATTACGATCTAGGCCACAGAAAAAATAAACCTGGTCATCTGGCCATCTTTTTTCATTGTTGTGCAGTTGCCCCTTTAGTATGAATCCCAGAACGTTAAAACCGACAACTCGGCGGAATCCTATCTCGTGCACTGGTTGAGGCCTTTCGCGGGCGTCGCACTCTAATGTTTATCAAGGAAACAGGAAAAGAGCTCATGCAAAAATTTGTTCTGATGATCCGATGTAGAAATGCTATCGCTCTTGTAGCGCTCAAACTTGGATTATCTTCCAGGCTCCCGTTCTCATTCCCAGCAATTCCATTCGTTGAATATATTCAATACCCGAATTTCGGATTGTAGGCCATTATTGGAGCCAGAATCTGACTGAGTCAACTTTATTAAGGACTCGTCATGTTCACCCATCCACCGGTATTGACTTTGACCGAGTCAGCTGCTCCTGCGATTTATATCAGTGACTGGTCCACGATTTCACCTCTTGTCCAGAGGGACAGGTTTGTCGATCCGCGCAAACAGAACGTATGTTTCTTGATGTGATTTTTGAACAAATGTTTTGATCATCTCTCTCCGTCGTTTTAGAGCACGATAAAAATCGTAGCCTTTGAATAACCATCACTATTGCTGCATTACAGCCTCACGTTTGAATCGACAACACGTATGTTGCGGCGTCGCCGTTGGGAAAAACATCTATTCAATCACAAGCTCAGTTTAGGTTGAATTTGAATGCCTAGACACGATTAGCTTACATGCCGTACTAGACCTGAACTCCTGAGCCGAACCAAACAAATTCCACCCTATTCCAGTACTGAATACATGGATATATCATTATATTAAAATAAAGTCCACTCAACCTCTAGTTATTTTCCAAACATCTTCAAAACTTCACAGGGGCTCAACGTCTCCACGGCGTCTATCAAGACCTCTACACAGCTGCTGCTAAGCGCTGCGCTGGCATCCATATCCATTCGCCGGTATTTCTCGGTACTCAAAACATTCCATTGAACAAGACGTAGACGTCGCCGGTCCCCACGACTATTTTGGAGGATCACCACGTATCGTAGGCGCGTGAAGTCCAAAGGGTCGATTACTACTTCTAAGGCAGGGTTTTCGGCTTGAACATCGGCTATTGCAACTACCGATGCGTCGATGACCTGCCGATTGGGTAAGGATCGAGATCAGACATAATTAACAAGGACTATGAGGAGCATTAGTGCTTACCCTGTACTGCTTAGCTGGATCGTCTTCGAAGTCGCGGGGTTCTACAATCAGTTGCATACTATGGATGGGATTGTGTGAGTGTGCGATCTACGCGGAGAGTCAAGGTTTGGCGTGCACCAGTGGGTAGTGACTCGTTCAGGTGGGTGGTTCGCAAGATCTAATGATAGTATCGCCCAGGTTGTGAAACAGGACCGCCAGAGTTGCATCCACCGGGAAAGGGCGCGATCAACTTCCAGTTCAATCCATTCCGTTGTGTACTTTTTCGGTGTTTCTGACCTGGTGAGCACCTTTGTGGGATCGTTGGGGTCTACGAGCGAGGGGTGTATCTTGCAGTTGTTTTTGTGGCTCGACTTCCAAGAAATTGTCTGGCACTCTTTGGACTGTGAAAATTTAGACGTTTTCTTATTCCTACATAGCTTCGTATGAATAAAGCTCACACAGTAGGTTACAAGTCTACCGCAGCAATTTACGTGTTAAAAACTGGGCACGCGAAATCCATCAGAGCACTCACCTGCACCGCGAACAACGCTTCATCTGCTCCTTAGGGAAATCCTTCATGCAATAGTAACAGGTTACCTTCATTTCTCCCAAGTTGTCGTGATTAGATGAAGCGATGACTGCATAGAATGGAATTCAATTTCCATGTCAGCTTTTCTCACGCCACACGCGTCGGGACTCGGAAAAGTAATGTTCAGAATTCCTACAGCCAGCATAACTTGCAGCCCTACCTCAATGATTATTCTCGTCTAATTATCTCCTCACGACTAGCCCATCAAACTAGCTGGGATTAATAAAATACATATATGGCCCAAATTAATGACTGATTAATGTCAAATTTCCATTTAGAAGAACAATGCTCGCTCAGTAGTAGTGACTAAGGATCACCCCGAAGTTTTATTATCATCGACCGGGCCAATGGTCTTCATCGACGCACAATTAATAGAAGTAGAAGAATAAAAAACGCGTAATCGATACCTTTCTCTTTCTCAGAGTATTGGATTTTCCAGAGTCCACACCTATTAGCCAAGAATATTATCCTGTCAGCATGGATGTAACCAAGAAATTTAAAATATACCGTCGTAAATAACTTTCCTAGTAGTGTCCGAGGACCGAGGGGTGCTCATTTGCAGACCTTGAGAGAAATCCTGTGCCAAGGTAAGTCATCTACTCACGCCCTTTCAATAGCGCAGTCAAACTTACGGTATAATAAGTGCCCAGGAGATAGTAGTCGCAAATTACAGAACAGCATTCTCTGGGCGAGAAACACGACAAGTTCGAACGGGTGCATTTCTACGGAGCCGCTTCCGGGAGAGTGACGGCGCAACCAGTAGCGACGAAAGCCAGTGCAGTAATGGCGCTGCGGGCAAAAGGCATGTTGATGATGATCAGTCAATTTAAATGCTGCTCGACGGTTCGTATTTTTAGGTGCGCCGCGGACGGACATTTGAGCTGACAACCATCTACTGACGCAGAAGGGGGTGCTTGCATCCTAAAGGCAGAAGATACATTGAGCCGCCTGGCAAGTCTAGGGAGTGAATTTATCGTGTGTATCTGGAGCTATGGACACTTACGAGAAACAGTCAGAGTGGCGTACTTGAGGCCAGGCAGCGCGGAGACAGGTTGTGATCTGGCAGAGCGGTGGCATTAGCATCATTGAGAGTCAGGAGGAAGGCGGAGCTAGGAAAGGTAAAGCGGGCCTTGGACGAGAGAGCTGATGAGAAAGTCTCGAGAACCGGATTTTGGTCACGATTCGGGTGTGGTTCATGGGCATTATAGAAACCATTGCGATTTGATTAGCCCCGTACAGCATGTGGTCGCGGATTTCTTGAGCGAGTGTGAGGAGGGAAAGTGAGAGTACCCGGTGATACCTATAACCCGGGGTTGACGGTAGACGAGGGACAAGTCACCCCAAGCGACTCCTCTGCCGAAAATCGATATGTTCGGCAGAATACCGAGTCGGAATATTCAGGTGGACAAGTAGCTTGGTGGCTAATTTCTAGCGTATCCCTGGTGAGAGTATCATAGTCAGTGACCACATGAATACTGTCATTTCGGCTCGGCTTCAAGACTCGAATATATAACGTTATCTAGGACTGTGTGAGTGTTCTTTAATTTATGCCCGACTAAAAAGATGGGGATAGAAAGGAATTTCCGACCTAAGAGAGATATGGATCGGCAAAGAGATGTTAATAGCGAGAGAATCCTCGAGGATACTGTCTACCAAAGGAAGAATGAGTGCGAATTCCAATGTCATGTTCACTAATAGAAAAGGAACATCTATTGCATGAACTTCCACATGATAAATTCCAAGAAGACGTTCTGGGACATACATACTATCATATTCGCGTGTGCATGGTTGGAGTGAATATCTTGTGACCTGAAGCGATAGACCTAGAAAAGCAATTAGCCGTCGTGCGAAGCGCAGGCTCCACTGATTTCCAACTTGAACACTGACCGTGAGATGAATGAATGGTGGGTAGATATTATTCACAGGCGTTCGAGCAGCAGTCGTTAGCGGAAATGCAATGGGTGTTGGAGGCTTGGTACCTACCTGTATCAGACTCCGCCAGTACGTAGTGTTGCTGAAGTGAAGGGTGAGCAAAGAGATAGTGTTGGTAAGGACGAAGTGCATGTCGAATGGGTTGAGGCGAGATAAATGAATTGATAAACGGGGACCTTGACTGACGGATCTCTTGTAACATCTGTAGGTTGGACCCCTAGCCCCGAGCATTCTCTAAGGGCCATGGATGTTTTGGTGGCTTGTGTTCCATGGCTAATCATGTAGAAATTCCTGGACTCTTCGCGACGGGGACTCTATCGCAGGAGTCAATGGATTTTAACGTTGATAACCAGATGCTCCAAAACGAATTGAATAGGAAAAAACATATACGAAAGCCTATCACTATTAGAGGCCTCCAAGTAGCTTGAGGCGAAGGATGATTCGATTGGTCAAAATAAGTGAGCCAGGTTTCCGAGGGATAGCTTGAAGCTGTAGGACTCAAAATCGACCATCCGGTATTGATTTTGCCAACGAAACAGTGGGCCATTACGGCCAAAAATCTGGAATCTGTTTGTAGCAAATGGATCTTGATATTTTCCCCTGAGAGAATATCATACTTATCGCCCTATGTCGAAATTAGTATAGATTTCTCGAAGAATGGAGAAGCTAGACGCAGCGTTAAGTAGTTGTGTTAAAACCTCGCAAGGCGGTGGGCCGCAACGGGCCATTCGGATCTAGTAAGCGTTATTTATAGAACCGTCTGGTTGATTGGTTTTCAATTTGACTTTCAAAAATGTTACAATAGCTCATTCAGCAATCTGTTATATGCCAGCATCTCCAAACCCTCTCCAAAAAACTTGATTCTCAAGCCTAGTCAAGAATGAAAATTTAGCTTCTGTGAACACAGGAAAGACAGTTGGCGCACTGTAATCCATTCGATTATACCCTGCTTGAGTAGTGGCATCGTAGGGCAGTACTCAGCGGCAAACCTATTTTTTATTATAAAAAATTAATCAGACAATTCACTCGATGCTAGATATAAGTGGCTTCAAGCTCACCGTATAATGAATCGTGGGGAGGAGATAGTATCCGCATGACTGCGAGCAACAGTCCGAGTTGAAAAGGCACGACGTGCTGGAAGCGAGGCAGCGCGGGGTGAGCTCGGGCTCGGGGAGAGCAGCGACGTTCGCGCCTAGGAGGAGCGCGAGAAGAGTGACGGTACTGGTGAAGCGCATGGTGAGGATAGACTGTTAGGCACTAAAATGAGGTAGGAGGGGATCCTGAGGTAAGTGGCGAAACCACAGCACTCAATTTTTAGGTTTTCGGTGGTCCGAAGTTCCGATACCACTGGCTTGATTGGAATGCAATCCATCAAGTATGACTGTGCTGTGCGTTGGTTGTGCAGTTTGCGAGTCAGCTGAACCTCTGTGGGAGTATCAGGGCGGTCTGGAAGCAGACAGGAGACATGGACGGCATGTGCTCAAAATTTTATTAGGTACGTTGGAGCTGCCGGTGAGCCAGCAGGATTTTCTTGAAGAAAAAAAAACCACATGCATCGCTAGATCGTACCTGCAGAGGAACCAGGGTTTGCTCCCCATAAATGACAGTACCGAGTCGTTGACGTATGCCCTGTCAATGGGCTAGGGCCGCTGTCCAATAGTAGCAAATCGTCTGAGGGTCACACAGTGTTTCAATTAAGCAGTCGCAGGGGGGATCGTAGGAGTGGGTTTCCTGCTGTGGCACTGTGCTGCGTAGCAATACGCCCCGGCGGTGCGTCTGAGGAGAAGCAGATTCAGACCAGTGTCAATTGCAGAGGAGGCATGCTGAGGATTTCACAAGGCGTCCGAGAGTAGAGGACGGAGTTCAAAAGCTTAGGAGTTGGAAGCACAGGAATGCTCCAGCTATCAGTGATTGTAAGCGGCATTCGACGTCGACTTATAATTAGAAACCTCACATGGTCTACGCCTCTCACATAGTTCCTCGCTGATCAAGGCGTGCTTATGGAGCGGCCGGGGTTAAAAGATTCGATAGGAATTTCCGTGGGTGTCAAAGGAGGAGCTTATAGAAGTACATCGATTACACGACAAGGTCGACCGTGGTTATGAATATTGTAAAACTCCACGGCAAACCTCTCGCGCGTGACGGTATTGAGCCTCTTCCGAACTCTTGTTGGTATAAGGTGTAAGACTTGAGATCCTGAGAGATACAATTTCGTTATGACTTTCAATTTCACGGAGATATTTTGGATTTCATGACCGCGGGCAGGTCCTTCCATGTGAACGGCGCCCGTGCGCGTAAGCTCTTTCTGTGTCACTGTAGCTTGTGGTCTGGCATATTATCTGACGCCGAGAACAGCGAGGTTTGGTTGGTTGGGGATCCAGTGAAGCATTTGATAGATCGTACGCGTTTGATTAAATATACTTGATTGAACAAGCCAACTAGAATCATATTTAGTACCGAAATGATGACTATAAAACATCACGAATTCATACCGTATTTAAATCATTTTATACCACACCCGGTGTAACCGTAAGCGATGGCCTTCGCCATCTGCTACGTGATAGAAGATTAGATGGATCAGATGCATTAGATTAGACACTTAGACAGGGACGCGGATGTGTCCGTAGAGATATACGCTCGGCTAACGCCAGCGGAATGACATCGCCTTGCCTCCCGCCTCCACCGCTGTAGTAGGCGGACCGATTGGCCGTCTCCGCCAGAGATTAAGAAAGGCAACAACTTACCCAACCAATCGATGCGGCCAACAGGTTCACAAAACTGAATCGAGACCAGCACCGCGAGAAGTGAAATTTGACTGCACAAGATTCCCGCAGCTCGAGTCGAACGAGACCAACAGGATTGATTAAGTACACCAGATTGAGCCACACATCATCTATCATCGCAGCAAGCATCGCAGTCTTGATTTTTTATGGGCCTCATCACGGTCAAGTTTAGCATACGAGGGAAGGGACCCATAGCCTGCGAGGTGAATGATTCAATGTATGACCAGGTGTTATATGCCTACAAGCATACGTAAGTTGTACGTCCGTTCAAGAGTGAGACTCACGAAGAGTACCTTGTATGTCCACCAATACCCGCCGCCGCGCGTAAATCCAACAGGAAGAGGGATACTACTCTGGTAAAAAGTCAGTGCACACGTTGATGACGACGAGATTACACGAAACCCGCCTCGTAGTGGCTCATGCCACAAACCGAGAGGTGCTAGCACTTCCGCGCCTGTTCTCAAATAGAAAAACTAATAATAATAAAAAGGAAGTATGCAATAACGAAACCACCGCGCTTGGGGTACCTGAGAGGGTAGGGGAGACGCAGCGAGGATCCTTGAGAATGTGGGGAACTAGACGCGATGGAAAGCTCCTGCTTTTGAGCTGTGTCGGTGGCAATGTGTTCTTGGACACTAGGACATGAAGAGAACGAAAAGTGGAGGACTCGAGTTGCAAATAGGTGATGAGAGCCAAAGCGAACATTGAGCGCTTGAGGAGGTCCTAGGTGATGTTGTGCTCGGAGTTGGGATTCGATATTCCCGGTCAGCGTAACCTGTGTTTATGAAAAATAAGCCTAGTCAAATCATAAGCTCAAAAAGAGCTCACTGTTCAAAAGGTAGGCATAAGGTCAAAGTCCGAACTCCGACAGCCCTCTTTCCGATTTCCACCGTGACCTCGGGAGCGTCCGACCGCTGGCGTAGTAGTCCATTAGACCAAGGTCCAATAGACCTTGGTCTTGTTGTATATGTTTGGCTAAAGCCCCAAAGTCACATGCAGGCTGACTCCGGCATTTCAACCAAGGCCTGAGAATCACAT
>JABCKI010000109.1:0-37531 GCA_018282025.1 Sphagnurus paluster | reverse complement strand
GGAGGAGGAGGAGGAGGAGGAGGAGGAGGAGGCGGTGGTGGCGGTGGTGAAGGAGGAGGAGGAGGCGGCGGCGGCGGCGTTGGTGGTGGTGGCGGCGGAGAGGCTGGGGGAGCCTCTCTATAAAATGGAATTTAGTACTCAATTAGAATAAGAGGATAAGGTACGCACGCGCGATTAGCCTGGCCCTGTGGTACACCAGGAGGGCAGTCGCTCGAACCTGAGGAGAAGGAGCCGTCCTGATTTATATCCCAGATTAGTATAAGAAACCTTCGAGAAGCGATTATGGCCTACAGCTGCGAAATAAGTGCATGGTCCTGCGAGCTGGTAAATGCATGTCACAAAAATGCCCTCATCCCGAGAATCTGTGAGCGCTCCTCCCAGATCATCTTGTGGAGAGCAGTCGGCCGCAGAAGAGATGCCAAAAGCAGAGGAGAGAACAAAGATCAGGAGGAGTTTCTTCAGCGCACTGCGCATAGCGATGAAATTGGCTCGACAAGGGAATTCAAAAGGAGAGTGAAAAGGGCGTCCCGTCCAGGGTAATTAAACCAGAGAGAGAGATAAAAAGGAAAGAAAGGAAAGGAAAGGAAAGGAAAAATGCGCACGCTGTGCGCCGACGCTGACAGCTACAAGTCAGTGGAAGAAATAAGAGACTTCGCCTATGTAGGTCGCAAGTATACATAGAGCAGCAGCGTAACGACCACAGGCGAGTGATGATGCCAAGACTCAGTGTGGCAGTTCGCCCAGCGCGACGACGGTTGGCTTCGGCGAGCTGACCTGAGTAAACTTCCATGACGGGGACGGGTGCGGATGTATATTTCACGAGGTACTTGATCTTGGCGGTACCAATCATAATGTAATAATTGACGGTGGACAAAGGACTTCAATTTGACCTGGGTATTAATATCTAACGAGTTGTTATGGCAGAACTAATTGAAGGGAACTGTACGCGAAGATGTAAGCATTGTCCATTTCAGTGTATCATATTGCCTAGAAAATGTTCATCCCCGCGACAAGGCCAGCTAATCCAACAATAGTGCCCAGCATGCTACCACCCGTTAGGGGCAAGGCAGCATTGGCATTGCCGTTCGCTGAGCTCTGGGAGGGCAAAGATGCAGAGGAACTTAAGGAACCGCTCGACGAAGGTGATGAATTGGCTTGTGTGGTCGGCCGTGGTGGAGGCCCTGGTGCGGGACCAACAATAGTTGGTGAAGGTATTATCGGCGGGGGCAGTGAAGACGGAGTTACAACAGGAGGGGCAGGTGGGGACGAAGAAGGAACCGGTGCTGGCGGAGACGGAGAAGGACTAGGCGTCTGTGGGGCGGGTGCGACGGTGGGCCTGAATAATTAGTCGTCAATAATTGATGTTCAAGGTTGGAAGAACGTGTACACACTGGCTGGTAACACCACCGCCTGACTGGCCCTGTGGCAAACCCTTGGGACAATCACTCGAACCCGACGAAAAGGAGCCATCCTAATTCCATGAGATATCAGTATAAGAATATCATTTGCGGGTAAATGTGATATACAGCCGGGAAATAAGTGCATGCGCCCGCAAGCTGATACACGCAGGTCACAAAGCTGCCGTCCTCACGAGAGCCAGTGAGGGGTCCGCCTTCTTTATCGGCAGGGGCGCAATCAACTGCAGATGCTATTCCCACAGCGGAAGAGAGCACGCAGAAGAGGAGGAGGTTCTTCAGCGCGCTACGCATTGTCGTAAAAATTTCCTTGAGAGTGGATAAAAGTTGGAAGGAGGGTAAAGAGCGAGTATCCCGTCGAGGGCTTTTATGCACGAGAAAGACAATAAGAGGGACGAAGAACGAGGAATGAGCGCACTGTGGACCGACGCTGGGACCAGGGGGTCAGGACTCAGTGGAAGAGAGACAAGAGACAACACGGAGCGTAGGATCCAGATCTACCAGGAGCATAGCAATAAGAGGAAGTGATGCCAAGACTAAAAATAAAAATAGGAGGCGACAGACAACAGATTGACGGGCGTGAATTGATTGATCCAGCGCATTTCCTTGCAGTTGAGAATGATTCGGCGTGCTGTAGGTTGGAGGCAGATTCCTGGCGTTGAAGGGGTTCACATCGCCGCGTCTACGTATATCTACGAAGCTCAATTGTATTGAAGCAGCGAGAAACGCATTGATTTACCTTCCACTATTGTATCCATCACTAGATGCCATCCACCATCCTGGTAAGATCTGACATTTTCAAACGGACCGCGTAACCTCGTTGCCAACCGGGTACATATCTGATCCAACTTCATCGGAACAATTGTATGCGATGCATTGCAGTTTGAAGAGGTACTTGAGTCTTGATTAAGGTAGACGAAGTTCATACTCATCTACTGTGACTGGGGAGGTTAGCATATCCCACCGTGTGGAGAGGCGCAATGCCTGCCAAAACTTTGTGATAGATGACATAAGCGCACAGCCACCGCAGAAGTGCCAACGCCTTTGTTTCCCCCTTTCATTTCTGCAGTGAGCTACCCGATGACCAGGATGCGCGAAAATGTTTTGTAAAATTCAAATAGATATGAGAGAACTTAATTTCAATTTTTTTAGGCCTATGAATACATAAATTGAATATTTGTCCAGCAGACCTTGTAGTAGTAAATGAGATTATTGTTTTTTAATGCCTCCACACCGCTATTTCAAGCCTCAAGTTCTCAAGTATTGAATATTTTAATTATCCATTGACTTGCTGCCATTTTCTGGGCTTTTTCTGCAATATTTCTTGTTCCTGATGTGAGCTGGGCTATTCTGTTGATCTCAGCATTGTAATAGCTGGAAATGTTGCTCTTAACCTGCGCATTAAGCCGTAATTAGTCTATTATGTTTGATAAATAGTAATTATTTAAGGAACGAGTCGTTGTACTCCCACAGTAAGGCAAATTTCGCGAGGCGCAACGTGCATTTGAAGTCTATTATGTAAGCTAATTGGCGCGTTTCGTGCAGACCAGCTCCGGACGGATTTTCAGTCAAACACAGATTTAAATTGTCTAGATGTCTCAAAGACGCGTGTTTAGAGCGTGTATTCTCTTAACTGTTTTGGTTAATCTGTTTTTTGACTGAACAGATCCAGTGGACTGGTTCAAAAACATATATTAAAACTTCACTTCAATTATTATCTTGATGTTGCGAATGCAATCTGGATTATCCTGTTCTGAGTCGAGATTATGAGGGGACAACAACATCAACAAACAAAATCAATTTGGCAGGCATTGCGCCTCTCCACACCGTGCCCACTCAGCGCCAGCGTCCTGATCACGTACATAGTTTTCTTGCACATTTCCTCACCTCGACTGAAGATGCCGTCTGCCCAGAGCATGTCTCCAAAAATCGGCAACCGCCAAAAATTCGGAATCATTATTTAAAAATTATTGGCAGTTGCCGATTTGTTTGAAATTAGCTCAATTATTTGTTATGTTGCTTTCTGTACTTTGTCATTCAAAGTCACGCAACATTAGATGAGTATGAACTTCGTCTACCTTAGAAGAGCGTAAGTAAGACGCTAACAGGACTGGATGCCGAGTAGAAAAGTTCCATAGGCCGTGGCCATACTGGAAAAGTCGCACTATCGTTGTGAGTGCAGAGCTTCCGAGTGCGTTTTCATCACTCAATAAAAAGAAATTTTGAAAATCATAGAAGACGGTCCTGCTTGGATGGGGTCGCTGGTCTCGAATGTTCTTTTCATAAGGAACAGTAATGAAAACAACATTAGCAAGTAATATGGAGGTGCTCTCACCAGTTAATGTAATAAGCAAGTTGAATGGAGGGCTTGGAGGGATGACCTAAAAAAATATTAATAAATAACTAGGACAGGCCAGCTTACATAGGTCTAGCAGCTGAAGGATGATAAGTTATGGGAGTGTCATTTATAGTGGCGCTTGTGGGAGCTTTGGCAAGCGCTTTGGCTCGGACAAGTCGCGCGTGTCATGCATGACACTGGATGTAACGCTTGTCACAACCTTCCATCGACCATGACGTCAACAACTGCGAAGGATCCAGCTGCAAAGAAAACCAGCCCCAAAGAAACAGTCTGTGCCAGAGGCCGTACTCAGTGGCTATGCAATCTCACCGGCGGACTTCAAGCCCATCATGCTACCAATGGGGCCGTGGTTCAAACGCGGCCAACCGTGTCTGAATGCTTTCGTCGGTGCATATGATAGCTGGCGTAGGCGGCCCAACAGAAAGCACTCGGTCTCAGTCCCGAAGCTCAGATGTATGTGCATGTCTTGTATATTGTATATTTAATATTGAGCACTGATCTTTTTATATGTAATCTACAAACCAGGGCCTGTAGATTATAGAGCTAGCTATGAACACAGCGTCGAAAAGCTCTTTTCCCCCATCCGCTGGGTTCCCTGAATCAACTTGTGCGCTATGACGAGAAAAGTGCCCTATGGCAACACCGATGCCGCTAAATTAACAGCGTTTATCGAGTACCTGGCATCCTGTGGCAACATACTGGATCCAGAAGTGCTCAGTTTCGCATGTTTGAAGGCCGTGCACCCTGCACACGACTGGGGAGATGTGAGTTGACGCATTATCTTGAGGTTTCATTCTGAATATCATAACAGCGGTGAGACGCAGGGAGGAGTCCGAACCAATCTCCTACAAGTGAGGTGGTATACAGTCGTTCACGGGCTTGGCAGATCAAAGTCACGAACGTTTTCCCTACTTCATAAAAGACATGATCATTTTGCATTACCTTCTAATTTGACAAGTCGCTGGCGGACACCATGGCTCAGCAGCTAAAGATCAAAACTACACTCAAGGTACGTCATATACTACTGGCATTGCTGTACTTGCCACTAGGACAGAAAATGGCACTTACGCACATACCGGCTGTGTGACAATGTGTGGACGTTCTTCGTGAAGAACTCGTCGAAGACAGAGTCAAACGATGTTGTAATTGCACCCCGGATCCAGATCATCGCATGCGAACATGGGGATGCAATAGGAAGAAGTAGAAGCGACTGCTGCGCTTGCTCGACAGCCCTTGTACCTTGACGGTTGACCTACTGAAGGCGGTACAGAGGATGGTTTCATGTCTTCTTTGGAGTTCGAAACAAAAGCTGTAGCTGCCACTTTGAGGAGAATACATGCTTGTTGTGACTAGGATTGTTGAATATTGTGCTGGCAACGCAGCGTCTTATGTTGTAAGAAGAATTTACAAGACAAGAATAGGACACTAAGTTAACCCTGAATCTATCAAAGCAACCTTATCCTATCTCCAAAAGCGGAGTTGGAAAGCGTTTCATTTCAACCAGTCAAATATGGCGCGCAACACATTCGTCCACTCCTCTATCTACCCTTTGCCACTTTCCATCGATCCCCCATGTCCATTCATTTTCCGGAGCCACCTACCTATCATTCTCTAGCTGACGCGCGCAGGGCGCTAAACGTAACCCGGTTATCTATGGGCGAGCTCGACACCAAAATTGACGCCGCAGAGTCGGCCCTGGCTCAGGTCGTGCGGGAATCAAGATGCCTTATTACCAAGATGCAAAACGAGCGCGCTCTACTCGAAGAGCAGGTTGACAGAACTATGGCATATCTGAGCCCTATTCGACGCCTTCCGTCCGAGATGCTGCGGGATATTTTTCTATGGAGTTTCGAAGAGCACCCATGCTGTGCATGGGTTCTCGCCGCTGTGTGCTGTTCTTGGAGGAGGCTTGCTTTGCGCATGCCCAAATTATGGTCCAGAGTAAGTCTCAAATCTACATTTTTCTGACTGGGTGGCGGGGATTGGCTCTTCGGCGCGCAAGTCGCGCGGAGTCATGATCAGTTACCAGTCGGATGCAGACCATGTGTCAGGTCTTTTCCAGGATATTCGAAGCACGGGCTCCCCGATCCTTCTAGTTTTTATTGCTCATTGTACACCTATTCTGAGCTCACATGCACCCATAGATCAGGCTAGTTACGACACAGAACGCCTCAGCAGATACAATACGCTTATGGCTCGAACGCTCAGGTGACACGGTGCCCCTTGACATCGAAATATTCAGACAAGTGATCAATCCGGTCTCGGATACGGAATCCTCTTCTAGACGCCATCGGAGATCACTTTCACGTACGCCGAGTCCACCACCATGGTCTTTATCGTTTTCCCACAACCAGAGCCTGGCCACTCATTATGTTAATGTCATACCTCACACACCACTCACGCAGGCGGGGGTAACGATTCTTCCTCCCGCACAAACACCGATTCTTTTGCATCCCCATGAGACCTGGATCCCAGCTCCTCATCTTAGTGACCGCCCGACAGTAAATCCATCACGAGCAAGTCTACACTGGGGCCACATTGCAATATACTACCTTACCGAGCAGATGCATCGCTGGGAAAGATTTATTTTTCGATTTGATAAACAGTTCTCATCGATGGGAGCACTCAAGTCGATCAGCGGTATGCAATAGATTCATTTCACATCATTCACAACACGCTGACTATTCGTCAGGTGACGCCCCTCTTCTTAGGGAGTTTGAAGTATCCAGCGCCGAGGCTGCATTTTACCCAGAGTGGCAATGGCTCCCTAACGCCCCTTCCAACACAACGGTTGTACTTCCCAAACTCCAGAATGTAACCTTACAATACACCCCATTCAAATGGTCTTCGCCAATGTTCCGCACGAATCTCCATACTCTTAATCTCCGCGCACTTCCCACTTCCCACCTCCCCCTCGACCGCATCCTGTACATTGTCGCCAATAACCTTGAACTCGAAAATCTTACACTCCATTTTCAGGGTGTACTCCCAGCTGTGCTCCCGCTATCGCCTATAAAGCTTCCCAGGCTCAAGAAGTTCCACATCGGCGGGCACACTCTCCTCAGCCAGCTCATTGACGAGTTATCTCTCCCCGCCCTGACACACCTCTCGCTCGATTTCGAGCTGCGTAATCCGATCGAGGACACTATCTTGAATCTTCTATCAATAAGCGGTGCGCCCCATCTAACACACCTCTCAATCGCATACGGCACCGCATCGAACTCAGCATCGTTCTACTATGGAACTGGTGGGGTTACGATTACATGGACCGGACTTTTCCCGGAAATGCCGCACCTGGTGAGCCTCCGTGCTGGTGGCACACCGCTAGAACCGCTACTGGCGGCGCTCGCTCCGCCGGACGAGGAGTCGGACCAAGCAACCGGCTGGTTTTGTCCGAAGTTGCAGGAGCTGGGCATGCGCAACTGCCATGCGCACAGTGAGGGCGTTGTGAAGCTTGTACAACTCGTCGAGGCGCGCAACCCCGAAATCGGGTATGGGACAACACCGCAGGTTAATGGCGTGACGGCGACGAGACTTACGAAGCTAGAGATGTATGACTGCGCAATTTTGGGAGAGGATGTGGTACAGTGGTTGGAGAACAGGATCGCGGAGGTCATATGCACTGAGCCGGATTTTGATCGGTGAGTGGCAGTGGTAGCCTGGTAGGTCGATCCACGATTTAAGCACTGTTATAAAATTCACCCGGGACACTGTACCATTATATGTTTCTACAGCAAAAAAAGCAATACCTAATGTTGTAATATGTATCCTTATAACATCAACCCGACTATGATTCGACAATGTTCTGGCCAGTTCCAGATAATTTTTCTAAAATTAAGATAGAGGGGTGTTCAATTCTTACTTAAATTTCAGCTCGTAGCGAGCTCATTCCATGAAGCCCCGCGTCAATTTCACGATAAAATGGGTGTACTCAATTCTCGGCTTGCTTTGAGAATTGCCGTTTCCCAAAGCTAATTGAAGCCACCCTCAGCTATCAAGAGCTCTCTAAAACGCGCATGCGATTTTCTTGCCGATCACTGGAATCTTAAAAATGACAGCAGCTACACCCAGTGACATCGGATCCAAGGGAAGAACTCGCATGTTTTGAGTGTCATATGTAACTGGTCGGACAGGGTCGAAATGATAGTGAGCGAGCGGCCGTGTTCTGATCGGCGTCTATTTCAATTATTCTTCCGTACTCAGCGTCGCTGAGCGCCACAGGGTCCTTCTACAACGACCTCTAACTTTTCATTTGTATCCGAGTCTATGTGAATAGTCTCGCACAATCCATTTAAAATCCGACAATGATGTAGCAACGAGATAATGCATGACAGCTAGGCGATCAGGTACTTCAACAGAAGACTCCTCATGCGGCTGCAACGTTAACATTAACGCGAACGGCTCACGTCTGCCGGTCCGCTTACGTACAGTCTTGAAGGCACACAGCCTGTGGGCCCATTGATATGCTGGATGTATACTCCATATAGCCGCACCAACTCCGAGATCTGATTGTTTTATCACAGTGGTGATGAGGGGGGTTACTTCCCGGGTATCGTGGTTGGCTTGTTTGTCTTGGATCTTTCCTTTCGACTCTCTTGACCGGTGTCATTTTCTCTTCCTAGACCCTGAAGTTGGCGCTGTCCAGTTTTAGCATCGCACTTTCACGACGTGCTCATATCGCTCGCCTGCCAATGCACAAGACTCGGACGTGTCAATACTAACGGCACCTTGACGTATATAACTCCAAATTCTGGCACATCCACAAGATATTTTGATAAACTGTCGACGACTGTATCTTGGTATAGCTGTGTGGTAGGGGATGAGCTTCGCTCCACTGAGTGTAGAGGACGTCCTGGGTCTGTGCGTATACTTCCTTGTGGCGTTTCGTCGGCGCATCCGGCTGCTGATATCTTTTTTTCTTTACAGAAATGTGAACTATTACTTCAACATTATTGCATATAGTGCGTGACAATTTCCTTACATCAATCAAAGCTATACCATTTTAATCTCCTGTACTTTGTGTCAATGACTCGTGTATCATACATCCCTATACGCGTTTTCCCGAAAAATTGAGTGATCTTTTCAATGACAGGATCACTCAACTTATGATCGGCGTGTTCCCGTCGTGCCCTAACAGTTTCATGACATCAGGATTTTCTCGTTGGTTACGCTACTAGTACTGATGCATCTTGCCATCTATAGCCCTCCTGGTGTATGACTACGCCCTCACCTTTAACGACGAGGTGGAGCGCTTCTGGAAACCTAGCTCTCGTCCAACATGGGCTGTGACGTTCTTCTTCTTCAACCGATATTTCACACTCTTTGGACATATTGCTATCATTTTTCAATACTTCTGGGTCTCAGTCTCTCCAGAAAAACCGCTAGTGAGCCCGGCGAATTTCTAGACGATTAACTGAATTATTGATAGCGCTTTAGATGTGGGTATTTTAGCGTGGGTGCGCGATAGAGAGAAATTTGACACTCCTCGCTCGATTAGATGCCGCCGTCTACAATCATTCCACCAATATTTCGCCGTAACAGTGCAGATATGGGTTGCTAGTGCGTGTGAAGGATTTTTGATCAACATTTTGCAGACCTTCTGAATGAATGATAGCTTTGCTCATCATGCGCATGTACGCATTATACGACCGCAGCCGCCGGATACTTGCACTCTACCTTGGGGTCGCAATAACTGCTGTCGGTATAGCATGTGTAAATCTGTAAACTCACGTCAGGACAGATTCCAGCTTCTAACTCTTTGACATAGTGGGCAATATTGACGGGCAAATCGGACGAGGACAAATTAGAATATTCCATTCCTATGGGATGTCCTACTGGACTATCCGCTCAATTGTGCGTACTACAAGGTCACTATTTCAAATTATTTCTTACCTTATCCATGTTATTTTAGTGCCCAGAGTGCGTTGTTTTACCCATACACTACTCACGGTAAGATATTGAATATTTCTCTTTCAGGACTGGGAGCCGCATGGGGCGGCATGCTAGTGTTTGATACACTTGTCTTTGCTTTGACAGTATACAAGTCGTACACCTTGCGGCATATCCATGGGGTTGGTCTGGTGGCGCTTTTATTACGAGATGGCAAGTGCTTTATTGGACATAATTGATATATGTCCTGACTATATCATCGGGGATAGGGTCTGTTTATTTCTTGTAAGATTTTCTCGCTTATATGAAGTGCACCATCCTAATTGTGCTTTGGGACGGGTAGTGTCATGATGGCTACAAACCTTATCAATATTTTCACTTTCCTAGTAGGTTCATCTTTATTCACCGTTGCTCCCTGTTTAGCTCACTGCCTTGGGGTATCTAGTACGGTACTGTGAGTATGACCTGGGAAGCACTTTGAAAAACTAATTGAATTCCTGCGGAAGATATTCACGAGGGGCGTTGCCACGACCTTTATGAATATGTAAGTGAATGTACATCCCTCTCACAGGACAAAGTGCTGAGATGTTTACATACCAGTATTTCATCCATCATGATTTCGCGGCTAATGCTCAACCTACGTAACCCACGACTTCTCAAAAGCTCCGTACCGCCTACCACAGCTACGATAAGAAACCGCGATATAGTTTCCACATCCACATTTGTGGATCCTCGCATAGAGACAGAGTTTACTGATGCCGGGTTTTGGTCCCAGCCTAATTACTTCTCGAGACATTCTATGGAAGATCTTTATACCGAATCCATGCAACGCAGGCACCATGGCGAGTGGCATGAATATCAATAAAATACCATACTTATCAAGGAATTCATGCAGTTGACGATGGTGCGATTGAGCTTACGGGAAGATCAAGATCGGATCCATGAAACGAAAAGCACTCTGGACCTCTTTTTCTCCTATGGTTATTTTGGACGAAGTTGTAATGTTGTATGTAATATGATGAAGTTGTAATATTATTCTAACATGTACAAAAATTGATACTTCATTGTACTAAATTAGTACTGTGCTTGTGGGACTGCTTGGGGCGAAAAAAAAAACCTGTGTAGAAAAAGGAGTGACGAGAGTGGGATTCGAACCCACGCCCCGGAGGACCAGATATCTTAAGCAGAGACTGCTTTGGTCCTTAGTCTGGCGCCTTAGACCGCTCGGCCATCTCGCCAGGTGACATTCACTTCACTCATCGCACCATGACGAGGGGATGGCCCTTGGAAGCTTGCAGTTTCGTACTTTTTGCGTTTGCAAAGTCAAATTTTTGAGTTAATTGAAAAATTCGCCACCTGGCATCCTTTACGAAAAAAGCTGTAAAAATCGCAAATTTATGTGAACCCATTGAGGCACACACCCAAAACCCACTGACACTGGACAATGATCATGCGACCTGTCACACTCATTGAGATGTGTGACAAAGCGCGAAATTCCCGTTTAACAACCTAGATGCTACATCATCCTCACCAAATGCAAAGCACCAGCCTCCATTTTCCATCCACACCTGTCTCTCAACGGAAGCTTGGCTTTAGTGACAACCCTTACCGGCCAGCGAATTCGTCCCCCTTAGCTTCGCCTAGCACACCCAAAATCTCACCTGTGGCAGCGCGTCGGCGTAACCAATTCAAGACAAGGACACCCAGCACCCCCATATCATCCTCATCTAGAACCTACTTCAATGCCCGCGCAGTTGGTTCTAGTGGTGGTCCCGTGTTCGGGAGCGGAGGCAGCGTAGCTACTCCCACCGCGGAAGACCCACAGAAGACCTTCCTGAGACAAAAATTCAAGGCGAAGTGCCTCGAGCGGGCGACCAAGGCGCGGGAGAAAGCTATAAAAGGCCGTAGATATCATAACGAAACTAGCAGTGACGGGTTTGACGAATCCATGGACGACGATGACGAAGAGGATGATGATTCCATCATGCAAGATGAGGTGCTTAATACGTCTTTGGAATTTGGGGTCTTGATTCTAATTTTGCGTACAAGCTGTTTCGTAGGATTATGTCGAACGTGAATCGACGAGATAAGCACTCCTTCCGGACTTCGTATGCACATGATGTTGGCTCCTCCTTTGACCCAGACATGGAGGATGTGGGTGAATGGGAACATGAGCTCTCAAGCAGTGAGCATTCTTCGTTGGGATCGCTACCTCTGCTAACCACTTACACAAGCTTCAACTCGGCCACAACACCCTCCTGGTTTGCTCACACCTGTAGACCTTGACGACGAGGAGCTTGAGGCTTATGCGGAAGAATGTTCCAGGCGAGCGGTTTTAGCTGATTTTGAAGACATCCCTCAGGAGGAACTTTTCAGTCTGAGTGATTTGGAAGAATTAGGGATGACCGGCGACGAGGACGTGGACATGATGCAATCATAGACTGGGAGGCTGTGCGATATACGAAGACAGGACCTAAACACTTGTAAAAACATGTCTCATGGGACCACTATCTATACTTATAAAGTATCTTAAACCTGCTTTACTCCATTTTGTGAGGTTCCTTATTCGCGCTCGCGTTGCTTGGTTCTGCTTGACAATCGCGTGACTGGTCATCCCGATTCCCCCACGCATTGAACGATCCCAAAAGCAACAAAAATCAAGGCTCTTCCATGCCCCATTTATAACTAGGACAGAATTCCTTTGTCCCGGCGAGTTATTGCAGTTTTCAATAAAGTTGGCCAGACCATTTTCGGCAAAAACCGAAATTTTGTGCGCGCAGCGAATACCAATCTTCCAAGCTAATTAGCTTGCTCAATTCTTATCCCATTACATATATAAAATTTGTAGTCATATGAGATTGGAAAGTACTATCTTTTTATGGTGCAAAATTTGAAAAATGACCACTACAAAAAATTAGATTTACAGCCTGGCTGGTATGGTATTTACTGGAGGGAAAAAACAAAACCAAGGGGACCTCCATTGTCATCTTCTCATGTAGTGGAGGTATCGGGGAACCCAAAAAGATCAAAATTCAGATGATACTGGAACTGCTCGGGTCCAGGCTAGATCAGTGCACATAATCACATATTTTTGGCAGAAAATTTTCAGATATTCCTCCATACAGGGATATTACTTGTCAACCTGACATGAATACACATTTTATCTAGGTAATTGGAACAGAATTGAGTAAGCTAATTAGCTTGGAAGATTGGTATTCACTGCGTGCACAAAATTTTTGGTTTTTGCCGAAAATGATTGTCTGGCCAACTTTATTGAAAACTGCAATAATAAGGCCCTATTCGGGAACCTCGCTAGGTCACGGTTAGGCTAGGTTAGACGAAATTTGACCAAGTCAGGTGTTCGGAAAATCATTTGGCAGGTTAGGCCTCCTCTAGTCACAGACCATCACAGCAACCGTTAATGGTCAATCTGATTAAGAGTACTACACTGACTGTATCATCCTTGACTTGGTGGTTTAAATAGGCATCTTAAAAGCTCATAATATTTCTTTGTTCGAATAATATACTCTTCTGTTGGTGTCAATGAGGTTCCAAGTCTTGGAGTAACAGTGATCGGATAAGATTGATCCACGTTTTCGATTAGATTACAGTGAGCTTGACAGCACGGTCTCAGCCAAAACCAAGTTTTGCTATCCTATCCTATCCTAATCGTAACCTAGCGAGGTCCCCGAACAGGGCCTAAGAATTTATTTTTGAGTCAATACTCTACAATAGCCGAATTCCTGTCCTTTCACATTCTCAGGTGGAGAAGTCAACGCGCTTGACGGTATTCCAGAAAGACTTTCCCTGGATCTCGGCAACCTCAAGTTCTAAAGGAGTGGGTTGGCGGGATCCATCACTGGCCGAGAAGGTTCCAGCGCCCCATGGGGTACCTAGAGATATGCGCGATAAGATCAAGTGGCCAGGATATCAGAAATCATGGTCCGTACCGCCGCGGACCTCAGACACGCTAGAGAGCTGTTTGAAGCATCTAGCGTAACCCAGAGGGACATAAATGATGCCGTGATGAGTGAGAACAGAAAGGCTACTGAGGACGGTGGTCTCCTGTCCTCCTCCGACGCCACCAGTGGAAACGAAGGCAGATGCGTACTTCCCATAGAGAGCACCAGCTGACCAAAGCTGGCCAGTGGCGTCCCAGAAGGTCTACGGCAGTCTATGTCAACTAATACTATCATCAAAATCAATGTTGAAAAAACCTACCTTCCATTGGGCAGGCATAGTGCCATAACGGGTGGGGATGCCGAACAAGTACGCGTCATACTTGGCGAACTCTTCAAGGTCGATAACGGGATAATCAGGCTTGGGTGGAGCATACATCTTGGTCAAAACTTCCTGGGGAAGTGTCTCGGGGACCCTAGGAGATCATGAGCGAAGATCAGTGGCGGAACCATGAGTCCACTCACTGGAAGATCTTGGCGTGTCCACCAGCAGACTCGATACCAATCTTGATGGCCTCAGCCACTGCAGTTATTTATCAGTCAAGGCTTTACACGATGAAAACGCGACGACGTACGCTTGGCGATGTGGCCGTACATGCTGTAGATGACGATGCCGACTTTGGGAGGCATTTTAGTATAGCCTCGGGTTGGAGCGGTGACCAGTAGAGAGGCTGGTGCTGCAGGCGCAGGAGTAGATGCAGTGGTAGGAGCGGAGGTTTGAAAGGAAGTAGCCGCAGATTTTTCAGCTTTTGTAGTCGTTTTGTTTGGTGTCATCCACGAAGTTGTTTTTCTGACTTCTGCTGGGGAAACGCATGAGCCTCTTCTGTCAATGCAGTAGTGCGGTTTATTTTTTGTTATAACGGCTCACATAAATTTATTTCCACCCCTGCGTACGATCTCGCACGACGAAATTCGTCAGTTCGATAGATCTGTCATCCCCGATAAAATAACAATCATCAATTAGATGTGCCCTATAAGTTGAATTTCCGGTAAAATCGATAGTTTTGGCGCGTTTCTTGCCGACAGGGAGGTGACGAATTATGAAAGTGGGCGCAGATCAGCAGAAATTGCAATGCTACAGTCTGACAGTGACAGAGCCTCTTCAAATCATGCTTACAAAGCTTACAACAAAGTATAGATAATTCTGAGCTCAATGACATGAAGATGAGGTGTAAAACTTTCGGTTACATATATTTTCAATGGAGCGTTAGGTACGTGAGGCCTTGATGAATAAAAAACCATAGAGTGCAAATCAGTAAGTAGGCTTTGAAAGAAGTCTCCGTGCGCCCACATTGAACAATACAAGTTAAGCGACGCTCAAGTCATTTATACAGTGTAATACAGCTTCCCGCACGATCGCGAGAACCGGATTCCGAGTTTCATCCCAGTTAAATAATATTATCTGATTTTTGAAAATTTGATTATGTATATCTTCCAACCATCACATTCACTTCCTTTATCTGATCACTTCCTTTATATTATGTCGTATATATATCCTTATGCCGGCTTGGGTATGGCAATGTTTGCTCCTCTCCATATTGGGGGGGTCTCTATTGTCTATCCTAATCTAGCAGCCGGAGCGGCGCGATGGCTAGTCTTGTATTGGAATACGAGTATGAGCTGTTTCAACTTTCAAGCAGCTCAATTTGGCGACATTGCAAATGACATGCACGCGTTGTTTTGACGGCGATGGTCAGCGATGGTCCCTGAGGCCTGAGTCCTGAGCGCTGAGCGCTAAGCGCCGAGCTAGCGTCTCCTCCCGACCATGATCACCCAACGCAAAGTACGAAGTTTTCTATGTGTCGGAATAATTGTCGTCATCTTCAGCGCTCTCCTGACGTGGCGCAGAGGTATCTATCACCCAAAAACGCTGACCCACAACAGGCCGCCCCTGCCCATACGACATGACAAAGTCACTGTGACACCATCAGACACCAAGGTGCATCCAGATACACAGGCACCTTCGCACGCAACGAAAGAGACCACGAAGGACGCTACTGAGGCCAGAAAGTGGCTCACATCTATTCCCGAAGGTGCTCATGTTGAGGGATTTACCCTGATTGATAATCTTTACATGCGAAATGGGACCTTCTACATTGTGACTCCACACAAATCAAAGTTCCCGCCGATGGAGAACGTGTTGTCACAGCCACTGGAGTTGGGGACAGATGCAAATATGGAACCCACAGACAAAGTACGCCTACCAAGCTGTTTTATCACAAGTTTGCTTCCTCACGCCATCTTTTCAGGAAATACAATTCTTGGGTGCTGAAGACGTGGAGAGCATTTTGGGAAAACATTCAATCCGTATCAAAGGTGTATCTGTGATTGTTTATGACCCACCGCAATTTTTCAGTGCATGTTACTATCTAAATTGAGCGTCCTAACTGGAGCTGATTTGAAAATCTGAATAGCATTATTATCATTGGTGGGGTGAAATCATTTTGGGCTTGTGGCGTGTTCTATCTTTCGAGGGCGCAAAAACGAACACGGTTCTGACGCCTGCGCGATTCTTACTGCCGGTCAGTCAATATCATGATGCCTAAGCGGTTTGCGCTGATTCCGGCTATATATTTGATTTAGTTCTCTGTCAATGGAGCCTTCCGAGATCATGCAGGAGTCGATGCTCCTCTTATGCGTGCTGCCTTCCCACACGCGCCGATAGAGGAGTCCGATTATTGGAACGACTACATCAACTTGAACACGACTGTCCTTTTCGACCAAGTCATGCTTGTCAACCGTCCAGCCACACATCGACAGTATGTCAAGCTATACATGTACTACGTGTGCCCTCCTGACTCATAGTCCGATCCACCCCAGCCCATGGGCCAATCGATGGTTCAAGATGATCGCTGGAACGATGAACGTCACGGTCCCCGAGACCTTCTGGGCCCCTGTACGCCAGTCGCTGGTCCAGAACATGCTGGGCTATCTCCCAGAGGCCCAAAGGGCACACGGACACGGAGCGAACAAGCCTCTTGTCACGTACATCTCCCGCCAAGGTTCGCGAAGGCGTCTAGAGGAGAGGGACCATGAGGCTCTCGTCAAGGAACTCGCTGATCTTGAAGAAGAGGGTCTCTGCGAGTTTCGTGAAGCTCGGATGGAACGCATGAGCCTGATAGAACAGATAGAACTTGTGGCCAGAAGTACAGTTAGCCTTGCGTTCCAATATTTGACTTGTCGAACGCTCTAATGATGGCTTGGACTTCTAGATCATCGTCGGCGTTCATGGCAATGGCCTAACTGTGAGTCCTAAAATTTGCTATACTGGTTCGTTATCTAGACCAGTCACTTTTTTTTGTGCAGCACGAGCTTTGGATGCCTCCGTCTCAACAGTCTACCGTGATTGAGATATTCTCTCCGGAAGGTAAGGCCAGAATAATCTTAGATAACTTCCACACTTCAGAGTTTTCCCTGATTGTCTTGTACAGGTTATGTCTTTGACTACGAACTACTAGCGAGAAATATGGGGCATCGGGTCGGTTACAAAACGCCTCGTTTCTTTGGATGCCCCCACTGACTATTTGGCGTAGCACTACGGTGTTTGGAACGATACGCTTGTCACATATCCTAAAGGAAGCTACCATAACGTGCGTCAAGTTCCCGATTTTATGAAATAATTAACGCGCCTGACACGTTAGGTTTTCCTGCTAGGCTGTAAAATATAGCGAGAACTTTCACGGGAGTAGGGCGCCCACAGTTTATATCTGAGGGTTTAACTTTGCTGACATCCAACCTTATAGATAGCATCCCTGTCTATGCTCCGGCTGTCGCGAAGACCATAAAAGAGCGGCTGACCGAGGCCCCCCCGTGAACTGGGCGCCGAAGTACTAGACATTTGTTCGGATCGTAGGCCGCGTCTTCGATTGCAAAGCCTTTAATCTACCTCTGCAGTGACTCTAGGTGTTGACATAAATACCATATCATTTGTACCTGCCCGCATGGGCGACGGCGCTCAAGTCACAGCCCCAAGATCTCTGCGTTATGGATCGTGTTCCAGTATCCTAAGTCACTGCAATAACCAATCGAATGAAATCAGAGCTATCCCTACGCCTACGCCTTGACTCCTTCATCCTCCAGCGTACTCTGATGTATCTATCTCCTTGCATGATCAATATGCAAGACGTACGAATGTTTAATTCAATAATTGTAACCGACACAATCATATGACCAGGCTTCTGCCTTCCAGAACAGACCTCGACGCATTTTCTCCGCAGATCATTTTCTGTTCCTGGACCTTCTTTGTTACTTCTGTCGTTCGTTTGACATTTCTTGACCTCGTTGTAGCGTCGGTGAACTTCAAGACGTCGTTTTCTGCCAAACGCGCGACGCTCCCCGCGAAGTACGACGTCGATCAAAGCGGATCCGGTGGCTGGCTCCTGCCTTTGCTCTCCCCCCTTGGCATCTTTCCTTCCAACTATCTCCGGTTCATTTAACTATTTTCAAAGGCAATTAGGCAGCCATAAGGGATCCAGTACACCGGAGAGTTCCGGCGAGAAGGGAGTGTCGCGCTTCTTGGGAGCTTTCACCGCTCTAGCTCGTCCGCTCTCTCTTTCTACATCACGGTTCTGGCCACTTTTGCTGAAGAGAGCGTTAATCCGAACTCATGCGACATGAATAATGGATTCATCCGCCTGAATCGCAATCTTTGCCTTCTCCTTTGCCACCGCTTTAACTCCGAGGAGTTCACCTAATTTCTCTCGGTATATATACAGCGGCGACTATCGAAAGCTATCTAGCTCTTCCCCACATTCAACGCCGGCCATGGTCCTTGCCTTCTTTTCCTCAAACTCGCATTCGAATGCCTGGTGAGTCTTCGTGACTATTCAGTATCGGCTTACAGATTATTCTACAGTGTTCGCAAACAATCGGAACGCCAGTCCGCCATCGATACTCTACCTCCTGTGTACAAGACTCCACTGTCTTCACCTGAAGAAAAGATCCATGCTCTTTCCGTCGCACAGCTCGTATCGAATTGCAAATCTGGCGACCTCGCCCCTTCAGAGGTCATGCTAGTCTACGCCAAGAAGACAATCGCAGCCCACGCTACGACCAACTGTGTCACCGACTTCATGTTCGAAGAAGCTCTGGCGATCCCATCAGTCGTCAACTGGCCTCATAGCATGGACCCAGAGACCTCCGACGCGTCTGATCTCACGCAGGACCGGTCGCTACTGGGAGTGCCCGTGAGCGTCAAAGGTAAGGCCATTCCCGTTGCAAAATGCCTGCACTAAAAACGATTAGATACTGTCGATATTGCTGGGCACGACACCACTATCGGGTATTCTCGTAACGTCGGTCACCCCGCGACCACCACCTCCCCGATAGTTCGCCTTCTTCGCGATGCCGGTGCGCTCGTCCACGTCAAAACAACAGTTCCTACCGGTTTGATAGCCCTTGAAACTACCTCTGACCTGTTCGGTCTCACGTCAAATCCCTACAAAAAGACCCACACTGCGGGTGGGTCGACTGGAGGGGGTGCTGCACTTTTAGCCTGTGGAGGCAGCAAGATAGAGATCGGTACAGACCTGGGGGGGAGCGTTAGGATTCCAGCACATTTTTGCGGTATCTGGAGTCTCAAGGGCAGCGTCGGCAGGTTTCCCTCTTGGGGTAGTGTTTCTTCCATGCCTGGCTTGGAAGGAGTACAGATCGTCGCCTCACCCATGGCTGGGAACTTGGCCGATCTGGAGGAGTTTTGGAAGCGAGTGGTTGAGGCCAAACCTTGGCAATATGACCATACAGTACGTTTCCCATATTTCTCTCAGCTGCACGCGAATAAACTGTTCCTGAGCTAGTGCGTGCCGATCCCTTGGAGGCCGATGAATCTAAGAGAGGAGGGTAGAAAACTGAAATGGGGTATCATGATGGAAGATGGTGCACCATCTTCCTTTCTCGCTGGTTTGATCGTCCTAATAATTCGTAGGCACGGTCCCTCCTACTCCGGCTTGCAAACGTGCCCTTTTCATGGTGGCTGACGCGCTTCGCAAACAAGGACATGAAGTGGTTGAATTGTAAGGAGTGCCCTGCCGATCCATTGGACTGCATCTGACTTCAAACTCGGACAGCACTCCACCGGATGTCTTCCACGGCCTCAAGATTGCTTATCAATTGCTGTTCGGCGATGGAGGTAGGACATCTCCCCGTGCGTCCCTCTAGATGCTGAATTTTACACTCAGGGGCGCAACTCCGAAACTGGCTATCGCCTCACGAAACGATCACCAAAGCATCCGCAGCAACGCTCGACCTTCTCGCCCTTCCCCGCGTCGTCAAGCGCCTCATGGGCTACTTTGCTCGCAAGAGCGATCCAACGAATGCAGATCTCTTGGATGTTTTACACGCGAAGTCAGTTGTCGACGTGCGCTACCTTGTTGCACAGCGCGAGGCGTACCGGGCCGCCTGGTTCGACAAGTGGACTGAGAGCGGCCTCGATTTCGTGCTAACTGTTCCGCACCCTTTCCCTGCGTTCAAAAACGGCGAGTCAGAGAAGGTCAACCTGATGACCACCGGATTCACCGCCATCTTCAATTTGGTAAGATCTGTCTACTCCTGCCTGCGGCTTCCGCCTATCGAGAGATTGCCGCTGACGCCTCCTTTGTTTGCCGTTGCTCTTCCTTTTCTCCTCTCCACGCGATCTCGTCCATGCTACGATGGCCCACGCATCTCGGCCGATCTTGTGCCCTGCTTCATAGCTCGATTACACTGCGGGTGTTCTACCGGTCACGTTTGTGGACAAGGAGATCGATGGACTACCGGCGGATTTCAAGGCATCTGCGGCGTACGCTTCGATGGGCGGTGTCGCCAAGGAGGCATATTCAGCATATGATGTCGATGGAATGCATGGGCTGCCGATGGGAGTGCAGGTCCTCGGCAGGAGACTTGAGGAGGAGAGGGTCCTGGAAGGCATGAACATCATCGAGGATGCGTTAAGGCAGCAGGGAACAGTCTTCGTGAGTCAGGTCAAGGTTTAATCTTGTTCGTTACTTCGCCTGTTTTACTTGTTTTTATCACCTTCGACTTCGCTTCGCTTTAATCATCTTTTTCTTGCAAGACATATATGTACGCTATGCACTCAATACTGTAGTAGGCCCAAAAGACACTGTAACACTCAAACTCTCAGCCAAAATATGCCAGCCATCTAGACGTTGGCCAAAGAACTAGGGCGCATGAGCGAAATCTCATCGAATAGAAGCAAAGGGCCATCCAAGCATGAGCATAAGTCTATAATAACACTTGATTTTCAGTTGAAACGTTACTCCTGCTATGATAGTCGGGTTCGTCATCGTATAGGGTATACTCAGGATGGAGATCAGCAGTCCAGATGGAATCGAGCTCCACTCCGCCTTCTTCGCGCACCCTGGGCGTAGGAAGTGGCGGGTTATTCTGTCGCGAAACGTCCAGCTCTCCCGGCGCATAAGTAGTGTAGATTCCCAGATTATTCAAGGCATGTAGGTTGAGCATTAGTCTCGACATCATCGTGGTCGATAAGCTACATGAGGGTTAGTGATTGTTGAAGAACATACGCAGAAATTCACCTTGCTGCGAACACAGATAAGCCACCTTTCAGAAAGGGCTGTTTCACAGTTTCATGAGCGAGTGAGTGACTGGAAAGGAACAAAATTGCGGTGAGAAGGACTAACGCCGGAAAGCTGACCATAAAGGAATTCAGTCAAGGCTGGCAATCAAAGCGTGAAAATAACTGACCCAGTACGTCATTATATTTACACCGTTGGTAAGAGCGATGATGCTTAGTTGGAGCAGTAGAATGAACATCAATATTGTCATGGGTTGGTGGTTGAACTCACGCGAAATAAGCAAGGCCTTGTGCGAATATTAAATAAGGAATACATAAACCAGTAGACAAAAACCTCACCATCACGAAAAACCAATCTCAATATTGGAACGTTGCCATGCCGCCGGCGCGTTTGCCACGTTTTCGCCGCAGTGAGACAGAAAAGCAAGAGGTCATATGCGAACAATGACTCCCAGGCAATGACCAGTCCTAAAAGCAGCGAGAACTTCACTGGTCGGTTCTGTGACCTTGTAAAGGGTATACATACGAACAGCTCTCGAGATGAGGTAAGATAAGTAAAAACGTCGATAGCACTTGATGACCTACCTGTCCCAAGGAATGCCCGCATGACACCCATGCACGAAATTATATGGCGCTAATCGTTTTGTAAGTAATACTGAGCACTATAGAGATTAAAGTAGGTGAGTTCAAAATGATGACGAGCAAAGTGCTGATAAAACATACGAAAATACCAATAGCCATTATCAAGAGGCTGGACGTGAGAGTAACAGCTATACGTCTTGAGCCCCCGTATAGCGCGTATACACGTAGGGAGAGGAGAACTACCGGGTATATGACATTCGACTCACGATAGGCAAGTGCAGAAAATGGCTCACTGCATACCATTCCCTGGTTTATCAATAGAGCTAATTGACGAAGGCCGAGAAGAGCGAGGCAGGTTCTGTGATGAACAAATGGTTAGACCGCGTTTGCATGAAGTAGATAACATTGAGGACTTCTGAATAAAGCGGTGAGATCATACTGAGGTTGCTGCGTCAGGTAATAGAAGATAAGCTCACTTGATTGTTCAGACCTGTCATGAAATTCGTAACCGTCAATGGAAGGCTTGCGAAAAGGAAAAAATAGCGATTCGGGAGGAAAAGCCATGCGCTTCGCGCTTTGGGCAAAGCCCATATATGTTTGACCTCCCTGTCTGCCATCAGTCAGATGTAGCAGCCAAATTTATCGCAGGTCAAAATCACCAAGCGTGAGCAGATGGTCATAAACTAGGATCGCTGCAGTAAATCATTCAGTGCTTCCGAACGACATCACAAATGTCTGCAGACGTACAGATGCCCAATAGATGTAGTTTGTCCTGGATTTGTCTGCCGAATCTCGTTTAGCTCCGTTGACTATGTCATTGGTAGAAAGATGGACGTGCATTTGAAGCGCCGGGGGCAGTGAGTGACTGAACATGACAGGCCGAGAGTCCCAAGATTTGCCATCAACGAGAGGCCCAGTCACGGTGCTTTAACTGTGGACGATAATGTTTCTGAATCTATTATTACTTACAAAGAACCACTATTTTTTTTTGTTCAAGGGCCGGGTTAATGTGGGTTTGCTAAGTTCAGGTTGCGCATGATATACATAGATTGGCGCCGGGACACGTGGTTGACGGATGCATATGGTCCATCCTCGGAGGTCCTCACCCGGCAGCTGCTTCAGGAAAGTGTACTGGGGTAGCCGGTGAAAACTTGCCTTGAAAATGCGATGCGAAGAATTTAATCCACGACAAGGGCTGCTGAGGCGCGAGCATCGCGTCAACCTCAGCAGAAAGAGAGGAAAAGAGACGATGGGGCCGTGTACCTGAACCTGATCCAGGCATGCTTATCACATGTTAACCTGGAAGCGGCGTATCGATCGAAAGCTGCAGCAAATCACACAAGTATTTGCTTAGTACTAGGTACGTACTGGATATCCCGTAAGGATTTAGCGAGGTCGGAAGAAAGTCATCCAGATCGGAGTTTGAATTCGCCCATGCTCCTCCAGAGTCTGGACTGCTTCAGAATAAGGTACTTATAAGGCCCAAGGCCTAAGGTATGGCCAGTGTCTTCTCCAAGCAAACCTTGCCAATAAATAACACAATTTTCGATCATTGATCAGCCACGGCCCCAATACGGGACACTGTCATATGTACTACCTACGAGAATCCGCCGGTACTCTCCAATCAGAGAACAAATGCGTATTAATATTAGCGCGAATCGATTGATCCTCGGAACTCTATCTAAAAGAGGTACATGCATGATTGCTGCAGCTCAAAACCCGTGTTTTCACAGGTCGATTGCCCCTTCGCGCCACCCTTTACTCGAGGAGATCTGTTTCCGTTGCCCGAAAGGAACGGGGGTTTTCTCCAAGAAGACCCCTGACATGACGACCATTGCGTGTTCTTTCGTGAGTCTATTGGGTACTTACCACCAAATTATATAATTGAACTTCCCATTGCGCCGCACAACAGCCATAGTTCAAGGAAGTAACGTATCAACCGATTTTCACTTAAACTGATAACTAAAACAGGTTTTGTCGTGTATGCGGGAGCCACTGGCAGACATTATTCTCAAAATGTCTTCTCGCCCTTCTCATGCGTCCCTATCACAGCGCCGATTCCCCTACCTTCATCACCCGATACTTAACCGCAAAATCTTCAACCCTGGTCTTCAATCACATGCTGAAATACTCAGAGCTTTGTTCTTTTTTCGGCTAGCTCGCACAGAAGACCTTAGCTTGAGGCGGCAGGCCTCAAATTTCAAATAGTGTATTCAGGCCTCCGTTCCTTCGCCCTTCAGTATAAATTCTAGTATGTGCGGCTCCGTAATGAAGCATACGTGATGATCCTTTCAAATATCTCGAGGACCTGTATGTTCACCCTCTGAGATTTTCTTCCTTTTTTAAATTTGTGAGTTCAGCCCCGATGTAGCGCTTTACCTCGGTGCGGTCGTGCGGTCGTGCGCAGCAGCATCGGTGATTTACTAGGGGTGTTTCGTGTTCTCCGGCCTCGGGACCTGAATGTGGTTCCCGGGGGTTTCTCGACCCCAGGTTCCAAGTGTCTATTATTATTCAACAGCTAAAATCGCTCACTAAAATCATAACAAAGCCACTTTATTTTCAGGATTCGTCTTGTTTTCTACTCGATTCATAAGTACCCAGCCCGTTAATTTCTAAGGGATATAGTGAGATCCTCTCCAGCGGTCTCTCTTTTGTCTGTCCTTTGGGATTACCTACCCCCATCCCACAGGGCTAGGTGGCACAGCGCGCATGGTGTCCAACCCAATATGGTAGCTGCACGGAGAGGCCTGTTCAAACCAGGTCCCGGACGCATGACAATTTGCGCGTGATTGCTTTTTTTTCCCCTGGAGCTTCAAGCAAGGTTATTCATGAAGAGTCAGTCGTAGACATCTAACCTGTGAGGTTTACAACTTTTTTATTCAGATCAATTTACAAGCGCTCACGCGCCATCAGTGGGGCCCCAATCACATCTATCACTCAACACACATCATCTCCTACCACCTACTCTCCTATTTGAAAGTTCACGTCTCATCTCTCATTCACGAGGCCTTTGTGCGCAAATCTCAACGCGTGCGCGGCGCACAAAAAAATTTCACTGATGACTGATGAATCTAGGCAAATTATTATAGGTCTCGGAGTGCTATACTTGCAGTTCTGTCCATTCATTTTCCGTGCGTTGCTCTCGCCTGCGCGAAAACCGATTTTTTCTTACTCGCTATTACTATCGATATTTCGGGTCACAGGCATTACGCGTTGGCTAGGCGCGCCACATTGCCGAGCCGAGTCGCACTGAGCACAACTCCGCCCGTCGCTCCTCCTGCTTCCTCCTCCAACATCCTCGCAGTTTATGACTCAGATTTTTATTTCGTCCCCAGTGTCCGGCCGTATAGCGGTCTTCACCCGTGAGCACTGTCACGGTATTGCGTGCGAACTTGAAGCGCGGCAGAGCTGTTCGACCCAGAGCGGATGCATTGCCTATTTCACTTTTTCCTCAGGCCCCAGGAATTGGCTCCCGTCTGAGACGCCGCTCAGAGTCGAGACGCTCCGAGTCGCAGACTTGCCTAGCCGGACCCAGCCCTAATGCAATGATCGTGAGTGACGAGTCCAACCCCGTGGTAGAAATTCGCTCTGCGACCATAATCTACTTCACACTGGCCCATGTCGAGGACGCCGTAGCACATTGGATCCACCGCCATGCACTTGGTATTACAATTCACGTCACCACCGGCACTGCGCTTGTGCCGCTCCGCCAGAAGCCCTGTTCGACCCAGGGGATGACGCTGGGGAAGTTGTCCTTTTTTGTGTTCTTGTAAATATTTGTCGATGGTATCTGAATCTAGGACTTCCGGCCCTTAGACTTGAGCCTTTCGATACTACCAATTATTATCCTGCGACTCGGAATCTCGATTGGCCCACTCACGTCCTCTGATACTTATCGCGATCGTCATGCTCATGCCACTGCACATTAATGGCAGCCAAACTCAAAAGTGGAATTTTTTAATAAATAAAAACTACGTAGATCGTTTAAAGGCACTACCAGGGTTCGAACCTGGGTTACGGGAATTCAATACTCCAAGGTCAAAATCCCGAGTGATAGCCACTACACTATAGCGCCTTATGCTTGGGACTTGGGCGACGCCTTGATATACAGGCATTACATCGAAGTTTGGACCACCCCTGAACGTTTGAACTTGGCTTGAGGCGGGTGCCGGGCGCTGGTTAACGTTGTCTGCCCCAGGCCGGCTGCAGCTCATAGTCAAATGCAGGGTAACTACGGTTTCACGGCGAGGACTCAGGACACTACTGTATTAGACAGTACCGGTACTGCTGCGAGTGAGTAACTGGTACACGGTGGCGCAGCCGCAACTTCTTGTCCGGCTCCCATTGACAATTGCTGCTTCAAGTTGCAAGCGACGATTACAACTAAGTATTTCACATTCCATATCCAGATTTCCAGGCCTCGAGCTCGAGCTTCAGCTTCAGCTTTAAGCCCCAAGCCTATTTATTCTGCTCCCTCCTGTCGCCCAGTGCCCAATGCTGCTCAGTGCTCAGTGCTCAGGCCTCGGGATTGAGCGTCACTATCCAACCAGTCCCAAAAAACCAAAAAAACCAAATTTGCTACATTGCTGGGCAAGGCACTACCAGGGTTCGAACCTGGGTTACGGGAAAGATCCATTGAATATTCTAAGAAACATATCAAAATCCCGAGTGATAGCCACTACACTATAGCGCCGGTACGCTGTGTGGGGGGGGTGCAGCTCTATGTGGGCGCACGCTGGGGCGGTTTGACTCAGAGATAGATGCATCATGCAGGGCGGGCAAGGTAGGGCCCGTGTGGACGTGCACACAGATCCAAGTCATGTACTACTGTCTGCATACGTATGCCTGCGCACAAACCAGGAGGGCTCTCACATCTCACACCGACAGCACGTATGGAAAAAAAGACAGAAAGGCGCCTAGGGCATGGGATCGTTCGATTTCGCATGTACGGGATACGGGGATACGTGGTATATAATCAACAACAACACTCTACTCGCAACGCACTACTCGCTCGTAAAAAAAAATAAGGAATCACTACCACCGACCACCTACTACCGTCCAAGATCTACAGACCCAACAGCCCAACCGCCGCAACACCCACCGCACCGAGCAGCGCACCAGCCCCTCCAGCTGAGAGGGACAGAGCGCCGTTCTTGCCGGAGCCGCTCTGGGTCGCGTTGGCACCGGCACCGGAGGACGTGGCGGACGCGCTGGGAGAGGGGAGGCCGGGTGTGGCGGTGGGGTAGGTCGAGCCGAGGGGCTTGATCTCGAACTGCTGGGAGGAGGCGTAGACCTGTGTTCGGGGGAGTTTGTCAGTCTCAGTTTTGGTTGGGATGAGGGGTGGAGGGGGGGGGCAGTCACCGGGATGTGGCCCTGGGAACGGTACATAAAAATAAAAAGAAACACGTGCGTAGGGTGTGAATGTTACGGTAACCATGGGCAGAAGCAGACGAGAGGAGTGGGAAGATAGGGGAGAGGAAGGAGGTGGGGCTTACGTCGCTCGAGTTGAGGGGGTTCGCGAAGAGGATGGTGTACCCCGTGCCCGGGGCGGCCTGGAGCTGGTCCTGCGTGATGGTCTTGGAGCAGTCGTAGTTGTACTGGATGCTGATGATGGCGAGGGGGGAGACGAGCACGGTGGGGCTCTGTGGATGTTTCAGTTAGTTTGTTTTGGTGGTGAGAGGAGTAAGGAGAAGTGGTGTTTGGGATGGGATGGGTGTTTAGGGGGAGAATGTGGGACGGCAACGGAGGGAGAGGGGACAAGGAAAGGGGACGCACGGTGTTGGCGACGAGGACGGTGAAGTTGCTGGGCGCGCTTGGGTCGTTGCACGTCCATGAGAGGGTGTTTAGGGACTTGGCGACTGTGTAACATGCATGTTGTCAGTACGCGTGAAAAAAAGTGTGCAATGGGGTGACGAGGAGCGAAAGACGTACCCCACCAGACGTCGCTGCTAGGCGAGAGGATCTGGAACTCTGCAGCTGCAGAGGCGACGAGGGCGGCGCTGGCGAGGAGGCGGGTGAGCTGCATAGTTTTTGTGTTTTAGTGTTGTGTTGGGGGTAGTGGCGAGAGACAAGAGGCAGAAGATGAGAAGAGGGGCGGGATGTACTAATAGGAGGGGAAAACGAGTGTGGATGCGAAGAACGCTACGACGAGGGAGCGAGGTCCTGAGGGGATCAAGGCGTGCTGCAATTTACAACCATCTGCACGCACGGCGTTTGCCGCGTTGGGTGATGGGTGATGCATGATGGGCAGTTCAGGGCCTGGCTTTTGTCTACTTTTGTCTCTCGAGGAACGAGGGTCGAGCTCGCTGCTTATGACCGTTCTGCGCATGGTCGAGTCCGACGAGGACCGTCGAAGCTGGGACACTGGGATAGCATACCGGACACAAAGCTTGCAGTGGGACTGCGACGCTCTGGCTCTGGCTGTGGCGCTCCATGACTATGAATATATGTGGCTACAGCTATGACGTCCTTCGCCTTCCCCCAGTCCGGAATTAATTAAAAATAACAGGCCAGCGCCGATCCCTGGGCTCCTCGGAGTGAGCACCCGCTGCCAGATATGGCTTGTCAATTTCCGTATCTGGTTTGATTGGTGTGTGTGGGGTGCGCTTCGAAATAAGACGAGGACGCGTCTCCCGCGCACGTGGGCAAGCCTTCTTTGTTTCTTTCTTTCGTTCGTTCGATCCATTATAAACCACGCCCGAGGAGAATTCGACGCCCTTTTGCCCTTTCGTTCCTACCCCCACTATCCCGCCTTTACCCAACTGCCCAACCACCAGCACGCGTTACCCCGTCTTTCTCTATCCAGCATCCAGCATTCGCCATGTCCCTCCCCCCGCTTCCCCCGTCCCCGCTCTCCGACGGATCCTCCTCCGCGGGCTCCCCCTCCCGCTCCTTCGCCACCTCCTCCGACGATCGCTCGCACTCGCGCTCCTTCTCCCATTACCAGTCAGCCAACAGCAGCGCCAGCGCTAATACGAGCACGAGCACGAGCACGAGCAGTGCAGCGACGGGCACGACGGACGACGACGACGGAGACGAGTCGTCCTCGGACATCGAGATATACCTCTCCTCGCTCGCCCTTGGCGACACGAGCGTCGCCCACTCCTTCTCCGCATCCGTTTCTGCATCCGCTTCGAATTTCAACCCGAATCCAAACTCTACTTCCACTTCCACTTCTAACCAGCAGCAGCCTCGTCAGTTTTTCCCCCTTCTCTCGTGATGCCGTATACTAATACCAACGCGACAGAGACTCCCGCCCCGTCCCAAGCACAAGCAAACCAAACATCGTCTCTCGCGTCTTTGTCTCTCCATGCACAGTCTTCCCCAGCCCAGCCTCACGCACAATCTCAGCCTCAGTCTCAGTCTCAGTCGCAATCGCAATCGCACAACATGTCCCCACATACGGACGCCGATCCAGATCCAGACCCGCCGCAGCTCCCGCGCGCCCCCATACAGCAGACCATCCCGCTGCCCGCGCTCAACGCGCGCCCGACGTACACCTTCGTCCCCGCCTCTGCCGCCGCCGCCGCCTCTGTTTCTGTTTCTTCTTCTGCTACCCCAGCTCCTACTTCCACTTCCACCTCGCCTCTAGCCCCGAACCCGAGCCCTGCTACTGCTACGGCTACCGTATCCGAGTCCTCTGGCATCTCAACTTCAACTTCAACTCCAGCCCCAGCCCCAGCCCTAGCAGTGCACCCCAACCCCAACCCCAACCCGATAATACCAGACCCCGCCCCGGACCACACAGGCAAGACGCCCAACGTGTACATCAACGGCCTTCCCCCGCACTTCCCCGAGGACCAGCTCTTTGCGCTCGCTGCGCCCTTTGGCCCTGTACGCAGCGTCCGCACGTTTACGAGGCATGTCAGGGAGAGCGAGAGTGGGTATGGGTTCGTGCTGTGAGTTGCTGTTTTTTTCTCTTTCTTTTGGTTTTTTGTGCGCATATATGGATGTGTGGAATAGTAGACGGGACGGACTGGCACTTTTTTTTTTTTTTTTTTTTTTTTTTTTGCCGTGTTGCTGGTAACTTGTAACTGATTCTTATTTTTTGTTTGTAATGCAGTTTTGAGACGGTCGAGTCGGCGGAGAAGTGTATCCTCTCCCTCCGCCGGTATAGGAATCTGCATCCGACGTTTTCAAAGGTACGTTGCTGTTCGTTTTTCTTTTTTCTTTTTTCGTGCTTCTTGTTCTCTTTTGTTTCTTTATATATATTTCATTTAAGCTGGGTGTATGCTGCTGAGGCCGCGGCACTCGATTCGCGTTTACACGTACATGCGTGGATTCTTTATCGTCGAGTACATGTGCCCAGGCTTACTCTTCATCCTCGGCGCTCGGCGTCGGCTGCGTTACGTGTACTACACCCCACTACGCTCCGTGCACCACTTCTTGCTTTTCGATTTATCTAGTCTTTATTCATCTATTACGACATGTGGCGCGACGTGGCGTCGCTTCTTTCTTTCTTCTTTCTTTACTCTCAGTTCACACACCGTACTGACCTTGGGCTCCATACACAGCAAGCGCACAAGATCCCAGGCACCTCGGCGTCCCTCCTCCCCTCGCTCTCTTCGTCCTCCTCGATCTCAATCACCCCGTCCACATCCGCTACCACTATTTCTACCTCTACCTCGTCCTCATCCCTATTCCCCTCCAGCACCAGCGCTAGCACACTGAACCTCCCCTGCCCTGCCCCGAGCCAAGTCCAAAGCCATAACCAAGCTCAGAATCAGAATCAGAACCAGGCACAGGCACAGGCGTACCCACCGCTGGACATCCATCTCGCGCCCCCGAGCGAGTGGAGTGAGGACGGTGCGGGTGCGGGTGCGGGCAGTGCGAGCTTCAAGGCGAAGATGGAGAGCTTGCATGATCGGTCTAGTACGAATCTTTATATGGAGGGGTATGTGTGGTTTCCTGTCCCCTCTGCTTTTCTCTCTGTGTTTTGTGTATTGGCATACCGGATAGTTGGACGACTTCTCTTTTGTTGCGATTGGTTACAGTTTCGGTTTTGGTTATGCTTCCACTTTTTACTTGTGTTTTCAATGTCCCGCGCTCACATACACCTTGTTATTCCCACAGACTCCCTTTGAGCATCGACGAGCCGGTGCGTAGTCATTCCTACGGTCCTAAGCGCCGCATATGCATATGTGTCCTAATGAACGGTGTTTCGTGCAGACGCTGGCGGCGCTCGTGTCCCCTCACCGTATCAGCAGCTCGCGGTTCTTCCAGACCCGGCTTAGTAACCCGCCGCGCATTATTGCGTTCGTCAGGTATGCTTTTTGTTCATGTCCGTCTGTCGATGCGAAATACTGATCCGTCGGTTATGGTATCTAGGTTCGAGACGCGCGCGGGCGCGGAGGAGATCATCGAGCGGCTGCACGGGCGCATGGTTCGCGGGTGGAACGACACGGGGAGCCGTATCTCTGTGCGCTTTGCGGATACGGCCGAGCAGCGCGAGCTGAGGGTACGTACCACCCGCTCCCTCGCTGGGAGTTTGCATTCTGATTCTGATTCTTTGTTTGCTTATTTTATTTTATTTTTAATAATATTTATAGAGGAACGAACGCATGGTGCGGGAGGGCGAAGAGTCGCCTGCGCGGCTCACGATTGCGCAGGCGTCATTGCTGAACCTCCACGGCCAGGATCTGCGCGGCGGGAAGCCGCCCCCTCCGAGTGTTACGACACTGCCGCCGCCACCGCCGGCGCTTGCCGCCCGTGTTCCCACTCCCCAGCACCAGCACCAGTCGCTGTTCCCCGACTACGCGCACCCGCATGCGGGGCGCACGCACACCCCGCCGTTTACGGTGGACTACTCGCTTCCTGCTGCGCGGCAGTATAATAGTGCCTATCCGCACCCACACATGCAGCAGTACCCGCACGCGCACTCGCGGGCACACACACCCGTGCACCCGCGTGCACACGGCCACAGCCCGTACCACACGCACGCGCACGCGCACGCAGAGCCGCCCGCGATGGACCCTGCGATGGCCGCGCTGCTCGAGTCGCTCCGCACACAGCGCGGGGGCGGGTCGCCGTATCAGGACCCTGCCGTGCTCCATGGCCACCACGTGCATGGGCATGGGCATGGGCATGGGCAGAGCGGGGCTGGGGCGGTGCCGCCGTTTGCGAGTAACCGCCATATGGGGGAGTACGAGTATGAGTATGATTATCCCCCGCATCTCCCGCAACACGGACAGGGACAACAGGCGCAGCAGGTGCGCCCGAGCTCGAGGGGCTACCGCGAGCGTGTGGGGAATGGTGCTGGGCCGTTGGGTGCTAGTGGTGGGGCTGGGGCTGTTGGTGCTAGTGCCAGTGTGCAGGCACGAAGTGGGTATACGGCGACGGAGGAGTTTATCATGCGTGCGCATGCGGATTCGGCGGCGCTTCAGGTTCAGCAGCAGCAGCAGCAACAACAACAACAACAGATCCAGCATCACCAGCAGCAGGTCCAGGCACAGATGGCCCCGCAGGTACGGCGCCGCGTAGTGCCCCCGCCGCTCGATCTCGCGCCTAATGGGGGCGTGGTGCCACGCCGCCGGAGGGACAGCGAGGCGACGCTTGGTGTTGGGGTTCGTGCGCATCGTGTGCCTGTGCAGCAGGGGTTCGCCGGCACGTCGCCGGCGCTCGGGATGGGCGCGTTGCTGGGCGAGGACGAGTTCCATGCGTCCGCCCCTGGTGCGGGTGCGGGTGCGGGAGAGGGAAGGGATAGGGATGGGCGGCAGGTGCCTTGGGCGAAGCATAATCACCGGATTCACCCGCCGCATGTTAATGCAAGGCTCGGGCAGCGCGATCGTGACCGGGAGGCCGAGCAGCAGCAGCAGCAGGCGTCGTCGCCGAGTTTGATGGGGAGCGGGTACCAGCACCAGCAGGCGCACTTGCGTTCGTCGACGCTCCCGCATCGCACCGTGTCGAACTCGCGCCATTATCAGCATAGCAGTATGAGCTTGCCTGGGCAGAACCAGAACCAGAACCAGACGTATACCAACAACGATATGAATCATCTTATCCCGCAACAGCAGCACCAGAACGGCAATGGCAATAACAGTAACATGAACAAGAACAGCGCCGGCGACGGCCTCTATGATAGTGACGTGCTCGTGTCCCCGAACAGTAACAGCAATGGCAATAGTACCGGCAATTTCAACAACAACGGCGCCTCCGCGAACGGCGGCAGTAATAGTAACAATAATACCGGTATCGGCATCCACTACGACAGCAACATGAACAGCAGTAACAACAACAAGAATAATATCAACAACAACAACAAGACGCAATACCAGCACGGCGCGTTTGAACACACGGCGCCTCGTTATCACCACCCGAACCACCATAATCACCGGCGGAACCAGAGCATCCAGAGCCAGATCCAGCAGACGCAGGTGCAGATCCAGCAACTTCAGCTCCAGCAGCAACAAGCGCAGGCGCAGCAGAACGACCGCGAGCGGGGGCAGTACGACGCGGACACGCTGTCGCCGTCGCTCATCTCGCCCGCGCTGACGTACGCGTCGCACTCGCCGTCGACGCTCAGTCCTGCGACGCCGTTCTTTAATGCGTTCCAGCAGGACGCGGCGGCTGGGATTGGGACTGGGAATGGGAATGTGTTTGGGAAGGGCCCTGGGCAGCAGCAGCAACAGCTCCAGGCGCAGGCGCAGGCTGCGTTTGAGGGGAAGAAGATGCGTGCGGGCAGCCATTGATTGTGGGTTGCGGCCTCCGTCTTCTCCGTGTGTCTTCCGACATGTATCTTTCTCTCGCTGGTTTGGTTTCGGTATTTGGGTTCCTCTGGTTTCGGGCCCCGGCGCGGTGCGCCCCCGGGCCTTCCTCGGTCTCTCTCTCTCACCTCTATATGCTATGTTCTGTCCTGGGGGCGCGCCGGGGCCCCTGATCTCTCCCCGTCCTCATCAATCAATCATTCTATTCCTCCGCCATAGTGTCTGTCTTCCGTTTTTATCGTGTACCGCTATCATCTCTTGTACACGGCGCCTCCACCCATCCCCCTCTGTTTGTCTTTGTCAGTTGTAACTCCTCGGCTCGAGCCCTCGACGTCTTTTTTTTACTCTTATCCTTATCTGGTTATCGCTTGTAAACAATACGCACGTACAACTGTGAACTTCCGTTACATCCACACCCGTACCCTTGGCCTTTAATTATCCCAGTGATTCGACTTCTTCTTCTTCGAGACCGTCAGCACATCGCCCTTGGCCTTTTAGCCTCAGTTCGGTCTTCGGTCTTTGGTCTTCGGTCTCCAGCTCTGAGCTCATCTCCGTCTTCGCCCTGCCTACCATTATGTATTCCGCCTCTTTGCATACGCTATGATATGATACCTGAGCCGCCTTCGAAACTTCTGTTTTTTACAGCTATACCAGTACTGTTGACCATGACTATATGTATGTACGAACCCACAGGTGCAGTAGAGTAGAAGTGATAAACAGTTTTTATGCACCTGCAGGTTGCACGCGCTATAGGACAGACTGATTTAATCTCCCAATGGCAGTTTAGACCGGTGACCGTCCCCTCTATGAGACAAGTATATCGTGAACTTGTCTTCATTATAACGAATGATAACGAGCCTAATGGCAGTTGTAGAATCTCCTTGAACCTGCACAGGCTCAGGGCATCCGATTCAAGTTGTCACCACTGATCATAAGAGGTGTCTATCTCGGTCGCTAGCAAGTCTCGTTCGCGTTACTCGTTAATGTCTAGATGCGTTGGCACTGTATTATAATAAGGTTATCGTTATAGGGATGTAGAGATACATAGTAGAGGGTATAGGTATAGCTGGATCAGAGCTGGTTATGCTACAAGACGAAAGCGATGGCGAGGTAGCGAGAGATGGTGGATATGTGTGGACCATTATAAGTATGATGGGTGGGGCGAGTAATGAACGGATCAGTTTAGTTGCATGTGGCAAATCGAGCGTACGAGAGAGAGAGAAAGACGGGGCCCAGTTTAGTTTATGCAGTGCTTACAGCTGTGCTAGTCGACCTGGTGGTGGGCGTGGGTTCCCTGAATTCAAGGCCAGGACCTATGTCGGCACCAGGCAACGAAGCAGAGACAGCTGCCGTACTCTGGTCGAGGTCGGCGGTCCACAGCGTGTCAAGCTCGACTGTGTGTGGGAATTGCGACGGCGTCGCACTGGTGGTGCCCTGTCCCCCGGGGACGAAGCTCGAGTAGAGCCCGAGGTTCCCTGCCGAGTGCAGGTTCAGCATAAGCCGCGACATCATTACTGCGGAGATACTATTTCGGGGTGAGCGTCTTGACAGGAGTGGGATGCCGAGAGGTTTACCATCCGGCAAACGTGGAGAGCCCGCCCTTCATGAAAGGCTGCATGGGGGATGCTGTAAGTGACTTTGGAGGGCGTCCTGTTCAAGAAAATAGACGTACGCCACAGACCTGTCAGCCGGACTTGTTTAGCGATGTTGGAGATGCAAGATGATAGTGAACCACTCACCCAGTAGGTCATAATGTTGGCTCCATTGGACAAAGTGATAATGCTTTGTAGTTTGTTAGAATATTTCTGAAGAGTGGTTAATCCATACATACGCGAAATATATCGCACCTGACGCAACGTTAACAGAGCCCGATATTCATACTAGTAATCAACTTACCATCTCTAAAGATGAGTTTCACGATAGGAATGGGGCCATGGCTACGCCTCGTTTGCCATGTCTTGAACATGGTCAGAGTAAATAATATAACGTCGTATACGAACAACGCTACCCATGAGCCTGCAATATCTAGTAGACGAGACCAAAAGATGAAAACGGTTAAACGCGATGATTCCCAGCAACATACGTATCGCGCTACGAAGTGTGACTCAGTCTGGGAAAATGGAGAATAATTAGCCCAACTGACGTTTCCTGTGAGAGCCCAATATGGCAGCCAGGACCAGTCTGAGATGGTGCGCTTTTCTGCCCGAACAACAAGGCCTGCCCGGCAACTAGAGCTTCAGCAGCCGAAAGGAAAATCTATGATGAAGTGCCGTACAATGGCAACCGTCCCTAGTGCTATGCCAGTAGCGGGAAAGAATACAGATAACCAAAATGGGCGGGTGTAAAGTGCAAAGATGCGGACCGAGAGGAGAACTTGATTGGATTAGGGCCAGGAAGGTTAGCAAGAAGGTTGACTAAGACTGATGAAAACTCACAACATACGAGCCCATGGTTCAATATGAGCAGAATCTGGCGTGCGATATTGTACCTCCGGCAGCTGTAAAACACGCATTAAATTGGGTGGAAGCGCGAATGGAAGGAGCACTCAAACGTCTAGATGTAGTTAGTCGCAGTTACTTGCGATTAGGTTCAATATCCCATGAAAAACTTGGAAGACGCACTTGGCTTGTAAGGCTCGTGAAGCCAAGGACAATCACCGCGACGTTCGAGAAGAGCGAGTAGTACCGGTTCACAAAGTACCACCACGTGCTGCGCGCCTTGGGACGCAACCACATGTACTCAATCTCATCCCCTGTACGGCACACGTCAAAGAAGAGCTATTGAAGAGGATAGAACTCACAAGCCACGCACCAAACGTAAGTAGAGCATCATAAAACAGAATCGCTGTTTAATGAATCAAAATATGACCTTGAAAGCCTTCTCGTGCTACTACGTACAAAAAGCCACGATATGAATATAGTCGTGTATCATCCTGCACTAACAGAATCAGCACTTTCCCAGCTAGTCAAGAACGAATAGAGAAAGCCACTTGCATCTGCAGAGCGGTAGACGCGGATTCATGGAACAAAATATCGGCCTCCATAAACGCGGTGAACTTGGTGTCGATGAGCTAGCTCAGAGAACTTTATATGGAGTGCATGAAGAGCAGAAACAAAGATACAGTAGGTATTCACGCATCGGAACGGCATGATGGAACGACCCATATTCGGCCTAGACGCATTAGGTGACTCGTAAGATGAACCTTTAATCAGGGTTGAACGTTGATGTTTTTTTTTTTGAATCAACGCGTTTACAGATGGAGTACTTTTTTTTTTTTTTTTTTTTTTTTTTTTACCAGTTTGTATAGCGCATTTAAGTACACGTGGACTACGAACGCTGTAGGAAAGAGTATGTATGTGGTGCCGTTGCGGGGCTGGTGGGAAATGTATGATTGTGTGGGTGTGGGGGGTGAGTTGGTTAGACTGGCCCTGTAGTAAGTAGGTGCCGCTGTTGGGCTGAGATCCGGAACGTATAGTAAAGGAAAAGATATAAAGAGTCCATGAAACCAGCTGTAATAGAGAAGCGTTAAAATCCATCGTAGCCCGGCAGAGGTGGCCATGGTCGCGGTTATTCCAGTAGACGCATACCGTAAAGGGGCTCAATTTGTGATGCCGCAGCCCAGAGAGCCACTTGCAAGGCGTGCCGAAGGGTGATGTTGAGGTTGTCGGAGGTGAGAGTGCTGGTCCAGGGGGCCCGTCCCAAGAAAGGTTGGGAGGGGCAGGGGAGGGGGCGCGGGGCCTATGGTTTGGCGGAGGTGGGCTTCGGCTTCCACTTCTCGAAGCGGCACTTCTTCCCTAGCAAATAGAGAGCCGTGTGCCGAAGCCTGTTGGAGACAGCCCCGTCTGGGTCCTCAATGGAGAAGGAGACGGCGGACAGAGTGGTGGGGCGGAAGGTGGCGGGGGCTTTGGCCCAGGCCGCCCTGTTGGTGACACAGACGTCCGAGAACGCCGTGGAGTGGTCCAGTGCCGCGGTGACATCTTGGATGGAGTAGGGGGCGCCCGTGGTGTGGTTCCAGACGGGGACGTCGGGGATCTTGATCTTTGTGATCTTGACCCAGGGGGCGATGTGGAGGATCCCGTGCTCAAAGCCGGGGA
>JABCKI010000108.1:0-37808 GCA_018282025.1 Sphagnurus paluster | reverse complement strand
AGTTCTCTTAGGTTTACCGCCTAGTCAACTCTCACTCCTCCTCTAAGTCTCAGGTGTTTAGCCTGCTTTAGTGGTTGATCCCAGTACATCCCTAACGGGATGAAGTGTCGCCCTAACAAGCTGGTGATTTCAATTCACTTATATTTCAATCACAAAGTTGATGTAGTTTCAGCTTTTCCCAGGATTTTTTATGCATTGCCAATTGCAGGCACAACTATCTCAGGATCCAAAACTGACTGCTGTGTATGCTGTGTCTGTGACAAGATTGTGAAGAGCACGGACCGACAGATACATATGGGGATACACATCTGCAAACTAATGTGAGGAGTCTCTGACAAGACTGTAAAGAATGCAGTATGTCAGTATTATGTCTTGCGAGTCCGATGTTTACACATTTCTCTTCTAGGCACTGCCGGCAGCTTCATATCCATGTGGTACATGCAGCGGCTCCATGAATAATGGAGCCTGTCAAGTCCACATAGTAGACTCGGACTGCCCCCAAGTGTATCCCTTTCAGATATCAGCTGCTTTGACATTCCAGGAAATGTGACCTTGTACCAATGCTCCAATTAATTGCACTCTTGGCTGCAAGGAGACGCACTGGAAGTATAACTTCCTGCAACACTTTTCAGAGTGTCACCCATCATGGAGACAACTTATCTCTGCCAATTTTATCACAAAAATTCAGGTGACCCACGCAGAAGAGAAAGCCTTGGGTATTCCAGAGGAAAAAATTGTTGAATGACCTCCACCACTCACAGAAGTCAACCGCATCCAAATTAATCAAAAAAAGTGTTCAGGGGACCTTGTGCCAGTGTCTCCTTATCGAGGTAAAGAAAGCAGACCTCCAATCATTACTATTAATAATACAGTACCAAGATTGATCCTCCCATCTAATCCTAATATTAGTAGCATAGTAGGTTCTCCTAATGGCATTTTAAGATAGTTTGTAGGTGTTCACGACTTCAGGACATCGCGCAAGCCAAAAGGAGTTGTTTTGCTAAAAATGGTAAGGTATCATCTAATCACGGCAAAAACCGCTGTCAATGCCACGTGAACTGAGCTGTGTGCAAGATTCAGATCTTCGGGACCTCTTGCCGTCCACTCAAAGGCGTGGGCGAAAAACTAGACTAACTCATCGGCCCTGTCTGGCGCACTTGAAGCACCTTCAGTACCTACTACGATTTCTCTAGCCTAATCCACCGATTTGAAGCCAAGTCCCAGTCCTTTGAAACTCACTCACACTTACAGTTGGTTATCCATCTCAGAACGGAGCAACACCGGCGCGAGTAAGCGCCACATGGCCATCCCACACTCCCACCCGACAGCAGTTTGACGAACGTCCAACCATAACCACAGCCTCCGAACACTGAGCATGCGCCGTCGCCATCGCCGCCGAACGCCTCGCCCCCCGCGGCCGAGTGCATCACCTCTTTGTGGGCGCAGACTCGTGGGAGGGCAGTACGCTCTGGGGGTATGGGAGCCGTGAACACGGATTCGGAGCGGTTGGGGGTGGTGGGTGTTATATCAACCTCGATGGGGCGAGTGTACATGGGTGGTGCTGGAGAGTGGCAGCCTATGACTAGTCGCGCCATAGAACTTCGAATACCGACGCCGATTCAAATTGTATTCTAGTGGACAAATAGACCTCTTCAAAGGGTTGTCATTTTAGAACAAATACTTCCATGTTGTCAACGTCATCGCGCACCTCTTTCTCGACCATCACCATCAATTTCAAACCATGGCCCCTGCGTCTCAAAAAGCCCCACTGCCCATCGAGACACGTCGCGTGCGCACGCTGCTCATCACGCTGCCCCTCATGGTTGCCACGAGCTGTCAGTCTCCCTCTGCACATCACTTTTCTGAAGACTAATACTTGCACTGCCTGGCTTGATAGATGTACTATACCGCCGTCTTGTTTTGGAGGAGCCGCAGCGGAAGCTGCCTGGCTGGGAGGAAAAATCAATGCCATAATTTCATCTGATTCGTAGTGCACCTGTTGAACTGCAAAGCCAATGTGTAGTGGTGGTGGTTGGAGTCTAGTTATGGTCTATGTACATCCACCCAGTTATATCTTTCTCCATCTCCGTCTCTACATCAACACGGCTTCCATATCCTCAGTCCCAACACCCCTCACCAACCTCTAAAATTTTCGAGTCGTCTTCCAATATCAACGAGAATATACCCAGTCGAATAACGCATCACTCCTGCGCCGCGGGTGTCGCGGCCGGAGCTGAAACCGGGGTCTCTGTCTGGGTGTGCACAATAGGTTGGAGTTCTGACGGGCGCACGATGCGCGTGCCGGGTATGCGCGCGGGGTTGAACGAGCGGTCGCAGTCGGCGTAGGCGGCGCCCGCGCCGAAGCCTGTCGAGAGCGCGATGGGCCAGGTGCGGCCTGTATGTTGCGGTTCGTATTTGTTGGGCAAGTTGGTTGAGGGTTGGGTTCGGGGGATGCAGGTGTCGATGTGTGATGTATTGAGTGAAAGGGTGACAATTGAAGGAGAGAAAATGAGAATCGGGCAGAGAGAGTAAGAGCAGCCAAAAAGCGGAAGAACACGCACGCCGGAAAAGGATGACGGATGCAACGACGCCGGCACTGAATCCAACGCCACTGAAAATCACAAACATCAGATACCACCCTAACAGAAAGCCCAAAGTATAATATCACGTACGTTTTGACGAGGAGATCTGCGACTGCAGCGGTAAAGGAGACGCGCAACAAGGTCAGCGGTTAGAGCAGGGCATTTGGGTTCGGAACGGCAGGGACGTACGGCAGCGGTCGTACTGGGTTCAATAACCAGGTTTTAGCAGATTTCGCAACGTGCAGAGAGCGAAACGCACCTTTTGGCCGAGAATGTCCTCGCTGGATGGCATGGTGGTGGAGGTAAACGAGTGAACAGGTGACGGGAGATGCCGGACATTGCGATCGACCTACGCACACCCGACTGGTCATTTTTTTCGAAGGCATTGAGGCAGAGAATGAAGGCATACTCGCTGTGGGCCTCGTCGCTTTTATTTTTATTCCTGATGTCAGTTGGTTTTCATGTTCTATCGCAATCCCTTATATCGGATTTCCTAGTCCTAGCTCAAGGACAGCCAGAACCTCGCGCCAGAACCCTCGACCGATTTACACCTAATTTCTCAACTACTTCATCGACCAGATATATGCGAGTCCTATATCAATGCCTACCTGATGCATATGCTTGTGCGACGTCAGCTCCTTTTCATCTGCCCATCCAACTGGTTACTGCTCAGCCTACGTATCTGGCCCTGCGCTCGCCATTGGTGACTCGACGGCACTCCTTTTCGATTTCTAGTCGAGGGGCTCGACTTCCTACCCCCGATTGCGCTAAGGAACTGGGGATCAAGATGATTTCGCACGAGCAATGGAGGTTTTACGAGCCTCTTTCTTGGGACAAACCCTGGAATAGAAAGAGACACTGGGAGGCTAGATCACAATGTTCGAGAAGGCGAGTCCCCGCTCGCACAGCCCAACGTTATGAAGTATTCATTCTGAATTCAGTTATGCATCGCTCACAAATTGTGATCTATTGTTCTACTGACTAACGACTGCTAAACCTATCCCGGTGGGATTGAAACCGACGCCACTCTTCTGATAGTCGGATTCACGGGACTCTTTTTTTGCACGACCCAATCGGCCCGATGTGCATGTGTAACGTCCCTTGAACGAAAAAGGTATAACGCGCAAGACCAAGGTTGATTCACAATGGAGAGCGTCGACCCCAAACTGAAGGTGAGGACTCATCAGGATTCTTTTCTGAATTCAATGTGTTGAACGTGTGCATGCCTCCCTGATACAGCTTCAATGGAAGCAGCTACTCGTGGGGTTTTATACATACAAAATGGGAATATTTCTATGATTCCAATTTGGCACGACAGGAGGTATGACAACACATGAGACGGGGCCAACTAACCCTGGACTCAAGCCGCAATTCTGCAATCTTGTGGCGCCTTCTGCATCCAACTGTATATTTAAATGTGACATTTTTATCATGACGGGGTGTATGGAAGGTGCCATTGGCCGACATCCCCGAATAATATCCTGGACAAGGAAGGACAGTCGAAATGTTACGTTAGATCCTACGTTCGCATAAATGCCTGATTCCAGGCTTATGCTTGCTTCAAACTGAACCTCTTCGCTCTCACAAAGTAACTAGCAACTTATATGCCTGCTCCTGCTGAATTTCTCCAGTACGTCGACGACAACGCCAATGTCTTCATCGACCGCCTCCGCACCGCGGTCTCTTACCGCAGGTAAGCTGGTTAGTGGCACAAACCTACAAATGAGCTGAATCCAATTTCCGCATAGTGTAAGTGGAGACTTGAAGCGCCGCGAAGACGTCAAGGAGATGGGCGAATGGCTAAATAAAAAGCTTAACGAGGTCGGCGTCACTAACACGAAACTTGTCGATCTCGGGTACCAGACAAAGGATGGCAAAAAGCTCGATGTCAAGCTCCCTCCCGTCGTTCTGGGTAGGATCGGGGAAGATCCCAAGAAGACTACCGTCCTCGTATACGGGCACTATGACGTCCAGCCTGCCGATAAGAAAGACGGATGGACCACGGAAGACCCGTTCAAACTTGAAGTCCTTGCTGATGGGCGTATGGTCGGCCGCGGCTCGACTGACGACAAGGGCCCTGTATTAGGATGGATCAACGTCCTCCAGTACCACCATGAGAAAAAGAAGGTCCTCCCCGTGAACCTGCGATTCTGCTTCGAGGGTATGGAGGAAAGTGGGAGCGAAGGTCTCGACGCTCTAATCATCAAGGAATCTAAACCTGGAGGCTGGTTCTATGGCACTAATTGTGTCTGCATCGTGTGTATCTCCCCCGTGTATCCACGTCATACTTCAGCTAATCAATTTGCGGCATTCCAATTTCAGTCCGACAATTACTGGCTCAATAAAGACCAACCCGCCGTCACGTATGGTGTTCGCGGGCTCAGCTACTTCTACGTCACTATAACCGGTCCCAAGAAAGACCTACACTCCGGGATCTTCGGGCGCACAGTCCACGAGCCTATGACGGACCTTTTTGCATTGTTCAGCAAACTGGTCTCTACAGATGGTACAATCCTCATTCCTGGAATTGAGCAGATGGTCCCGTCACCAACACCACAAGAAAGGTGAGCGTTCCCCAGCATAGCTTCAATCGCCCACTGGAACTTCTCGGTTGTAGGGCCCTTTACGAACGGCTGCACTACTCGATGAAAGATCTCGAAGAATCGGTTGGCGCCAGTATTGCGATTGTGGAAAATACAGCAGACACACTCATGCATCGCATGCGGTACCCTAGTCTCTCTATCCACGGTATCCAAGGGGCTTTCAGTGATGACGGTCCGAAGAGTGTCATTCCTGGTCAAATCATTGGAAAATTCAGTATCCGGTATGTTTATCATACAACTCGTGAGTCCACCAAACTGAGTTGCTCCTCAAAGACTTGTGCCGCCTATGACTGCTAAGAAGGTCGAAGCCCAAGTCGAGTTATTTCTGCAAACCGAGTTTGCGAAACTCAAGAGCAAGAACACTATCAAAATCGATCATATGGAGGGCGCAAACCCCTGGCTCGCAAATTATGACCACTGGAACTTCAGGGCCGCCAAGATTGCCACACAAGTAAACTTTTTTTCGATTTCCCTTAGCTCGTATTAAAATGCTAAATTTTCGCACATCGTTAGGCGGTTTATAAAAAGGATCCAGACTTTACGAGGGAAGGCGGTTCGATCCCAGTGACGCTGACTTTCCAGGATGCCTTGAATGTTAATGTACTTCTCCTCCCAATGGGAAGAGGAGACGATGGTGCACAGTATGTATCCATTTATCAGTCCCACCTACCTAATTAATTTTATTATCTCAGTGCTCAGAATGAAAAACTCGACCGAGGCAACTTCATCAATGGCGTAAGTCCTCTCTTTATCCATGAAAAGGATTGAATTGAAGCTAGATCTAGACAAAGCTCTTGGGATCGTACCTGTACGAGGTTGCTACTATCGACAAAAAGCAACGTGCCCAATGCAAATAGATGTGTACTCGTATATTCAATGTATTATGTAGTTCTTTTGAATATCACTTCAATATGTTACCATACCGGATCTCTTTGAAAGTCAAAGTCCCTGATATCTGGAGCGGGTGTCTTTATTCATTCCCGGACCTATTGAAGAAGAAAACCGTGCTATCAGTGAAAGGGCTGTTAGTTTCCATTGCAATATGTGGCGTGTTGTGGCGTATATGAGTGGGCTCAATAGTAGCCACACTTTCCTTTCTCCAAGTTCACGTTGAAATAAAATTTAAATATTCTTTTTAAATTAATAGAATAAAAAATGAGCTCCAACCGAAGGTATCTAATATTGTATAATATGCCGGCATTAAATTTATATGAACTCCTATTAACGACTGTCTAACAGTGGGCGGAGTTGTGAAGTAACCTTGTTCCATGCCTCGGCGTATATACGGTCTAGATTATCTTCCGAAAGTGGTTCCAGAAGTAAGTAATCATTTTGATAGTAAGTTGAACAGTATATCTTCTTGAGCGACGGGAATGATATCATGATGAGCGAGGAAAATTCGTCAGGGTTCTCTAGGGGAGATGAGGACATGTCCAGGTACTGCAGTTTCGGGGCAATGGTTCCGAGATCTCCAGATTCAACAAACATGGGGACTTGTCTGGCATCCACTCTGATCATTACCTTTCTGAGCTCGCGACACCCATAAAAGAGCTGGATAAGTCCTTTTAGTGTGATTGAAGGAGGGTCGCTTTCTTCTTCGTCTTCAAGAAAGAGGGTGTCCAGCATCGGCCACGCCGACGTAATAGACTCGAGATCGATATCTGTCCACATGATCGCGACTCGAAAGGTGATTTCGAGGACGATTAACGATGAGAAGGGAAGGAGGAAGCCGAGAGCGGTAGATGTGAATGGAAGGATTTCATCTGATGGACTATCTATGGAGGGATAGTTCAAAATGCTGAGTGAACGGAGATCTGAGTGGGAATCTTGACTGGAGTTTACGGCTTTAAAAAATTCCTCTAGATCCCATTCTGACTCTACCAATGATTCCGCCGATTGCAACACAGTCAGGATTTGTAGGCGCTTGAATCCAGGTCTCTCCAAGAGTTTCCGGACGATAGAGAGTTGCACAATGTCAATTTTCAAGTTCACTAGGCTTGGAAAATCTCCATCACGAGGAGGAGTGGCGAGGAACTCGACGAGTTCGCTGACGCTGATCGCAAAATCGAGCTTCCGGAGCTTTTTCAGGGATGCGAGGTGCGATAGAACGGTATGGGTAATATCAACGTTATGACTGTCAAGGTCGACAAGATGATGGAAAGACTGGTGCAGATCCATGAAAGCGTGCATGCGAGGGTACCGAGGTATCTGATATTGGTCATCCGTCGACTCGGAGCCTGTCAGTGTAAAACTTATTAACGAAGACGCGATAGGTTTTATTATGGCCGTCAAATTGTCCCATGGGAGAGGTCTCTCGTCGCCTTCCGGTGCTGGGCCTTGAATAGTAATTGCAATTATTTTTGGTTTCACCAGCAAGCGAGGAAGAAGAGCTTGTCCCCAAAATTCCTCGACGTTAACCGAAAGATGACGCAAATTTGGTAAAAGTGTGCCACCAAAGATCGCACGACTAGCCCACAGTATTGGGATGACAAGGGTATCAAGCTCCGCGAGGTCCCCAGCAGCCCTGACAATTGACTTGATTCGCGGCGCGTAAATCCTTATACGTTTGCAATCATTTGCATGCAGTTCTCGTGTCATTGTCTGGTATACACCGCATGGTCATGTTATCTTATCGACCGAAACAGCATAAAAAACGTACGAGGAAAGATCTTTCTTCCCTCGACCTGACTTCATACGCATCTCCAGGGAGACATTGGAGCAGATACAAAAGAGAAGGCTGAACACGCCAAAGCTCGTCCAGAGCAGGTTCGGAGAACGCGCGACATGTTCTCGCTAAGCTATAAAGAGTACTGGTGCCTGGTTTGCATGGACGATGCTCCCGAAATTCGAAGGTCAGGAAGTTGGAAAAGATATTGGTGAGAATCTCTTGAATTTGGAGGCAGCAGTGCATGATGGCCTTGAGGAAAAGCTGGGCGCTGAGCGGCTATAGCCGGGGACCATTACCAAAATAATTCAAGGCTTAGACGGGTATGTACCAAGCTCGTGATAGTTCCTGAAGGTTTCTGTTTCCGAAGGTTTACTCTCAATTTCTGCCTCTGTATTAGAAAAATTTAGCTGCGATGCGATCCCGAAAAGAGGCCGGTAGACATTCAAATTGAAAGCTCATGGGTCGAACCACTCTATCATTGAGAAAATGAAATAAGATATGTTGACATGCTCTTAAATAAACACTGGAATACTAATCCCCGAGATCTAGGGATTTAATCTTACCAAGTCGAAATCCAGCGGCGTTCTAGAACTGGGATCAATCGCGAAATAACCATGTTCCATGCCTTCGCGTATCTCTGATGAGGGTGGTGAGGGGGGAATCCTGCATTTATATTGTAATTGTCATCATAGCCCGTGCAACAGAGGTCTGCCAAAGCAGGGAACGCTATCATAATGAGCGTTGAAAACTCGTCAGGGTTGTCGAGGGGAGAAGTGTACATGTCCAAGTGCCGCAGCTTGGGTGCAATGACGCCAAGGTCTCCGGATTCAGCGAAGATCGGAGGCTGTCTGGCGTCTACCCGGATCATCAATCGTTGGAGCTCGCGACAACCACGAAGGAGCTGGATGAGCCCCTTCAGCGTGATGGAAGGAACACATTCTTGTTCGCATTCTAGGGAAAGCTTATGAAGCATCGGCCATGCGTGCGCGATAGCCTCGAGGTCAGCATCTGTCCACATGATTGAAACTCGAAAGGTAATTTTTAGGACGAATAATGATGAAAATGGAAGGATAAAGCCCAGGGCGGTCGATGTGAAAGGAAGTACATGTTCTGATGGGCCATTGACGGAGGGATAGTTCACGATGTTGAGTGAACGAAGTTCTGAGTGGGATCCTTGACTAGAGTTAAGGGCTTTAAAAAATGCCTCTAGGTCCCATTCCGATTCCGAATCTTCGGAGTCCTCGTCAAGATACGACTGTAACACAGTGAGGGACCGGAGGCGTTTGAATCCGAATCGTTTCAATAGTCTTCCAACGATAGAGAGTTTCTCAATATCAATTTTCAATTCCCTGAGATATGGGAAATCTCCTTCATGGGAGTTGGTATCGAGAAACTGCGCAAGTTCGTCGACACTAATCCCAAAGTTGAGCTTCCAAAGTTTCTTCATGGATGCGAGATGAGAGAGCACAGTATGGGTGATATTGACCCCATGAGTATCAAGGTTGAAAGATTGGTGTAGATCCATGAAAGCATCCGTTGTGCGGTATCGGGGTATATGGAATGCTTCTGATGTGGAGTCTGTTTCAAGAGAAAATCCTGTTAGTCAGGACGCGATAGGTTTTATCACGGCTGTCAAATTGCTCCATGGTAGGGGTGCCTCATCGCCATCCCACGCTGGTCCTCGAAGGGAGATCTTCCGGAGCTTTGGTGTGATGAGCAAGCGAGGAAGAATGGCTTGCCCCTCAAAGTAGCTGGTGTCGATTGAAAGGTCACGCAGATTTGGTAAAACCGTTCCACCGTAGATAGCACGACCTATCCATAGCATCGGAGCAACGAGGTGATCGAGATCTCCAATATAACTTGTAGACACGAATATAGTCCGAATCCGAGGGGCATAAAACCGAAGACGCTCGTAGTCACGGTCGACAAGCTCTCTTGAAATTGTCTAGTATTAATCTTATCAACTTATTGAAACCATCGAAACACAATTGGCCACGCACAATGGTTTTATTTTCCCCCAATTCATACGCGTCTTTGGGTAGACATTTGATCAAATATAAAAGAGATAGCTGGTGCCGCCAAAGCTCGTCGAGAGCAGGCCCGGTAAACTGGCGACATGTCCTTGCTTGAAAGTGTTTTAAGGCCTGAACTCCGTTGAAAACCATTTCGATTTTCAGGTTTGAGGAGATTAGAAAAGACATTGGCAAGGATTTCCGTGATTTGAAGGCAGCTGTGCATAATGGACCCATGTAAAAGGAATCGGTAGATGCCGGTGTTGAGGCACGGCACACAACCATACTTATCAGTTTGCTAGCAAGCTGAAGTTTCAAGCTTCAGTACTTATACGAAAAGCGTTATCTCATACAGCGGCATAGCAAAACTAGTCTTGGATGGCCACAAATCCCTACAATCATGACACTCACACGAACATGTTTCTGCAAAACGTTTTTTGATGTGGCCCTTCAAAGGGTTACTCGAGTAAAACGTAGTATGCTTCCGCGAACTCATATTCTTCGAGGGCTTCCATAAGTTGTGACAGCAGACTCAGAGGATCTTAAACCAGGAGACAGAATTTTGGACGTGCTTGCTCCAAGATGAAATAAATTTTCAGTATGTATCGATATCAAATGGCTGTGATGACTTGCTTAGAGTACGCCTCGAAAAAAGCAATGAAACTTACTGTGTGATACAAAAAAGGCCCAGCTCGATATCAATGTTCGTTGGGCGGCATGAACCAATGTGAGCTCGGGCCTGCAATATGGCGCTCTAGGGTGACATGTATACGGCCCCGTGCGTCTCTCCTGCCCTAGGAAAAGCGAAGGCATTCTCAACATTCGCATGACCAAGAAAAGCGTAAAAAACTTACTCTCCACGTCCGCTTATCACTGACTATCCGTACGAGCGAGCGAGCGCGCTGCATCATGTACTGCGCGTTCTCATGATTGAGACACGGCCGAGGCCCATGAGTAACGTGGGTGTCGCCGTCGATAATCGTGGTCAGCGTCGTAGACTGTGCCAGGGCAGTTGAGAAGGACAACTGCAGAAACGTTCCAGGTCAACGATACGAGGAGTAGGGAAACGCATGGGTCATACGATCTCCTTCATAGGCAGCGGCAGACTCAGGACTTTCAATTTCAGGCAGCGACGGCATATTTCCGAGATAGACTTGATCTCAATGATCGCATCGATGAAGACGAGGCGACGTAGTGTTTGCTCGTGCTGCTCGAGGAGCTTCTTGACAAGCTCATGACTGGCCTCTGGCTTGAGGTCGGGCACCTTGAGCGCAACGGATTCCAGGGACGGAAAGCTAGTTTTGATGGACGTAAGGACCGACAGAAGTGTTGCTGCAGATGCCGGGTTTGCGGTGAGACCACCCCGCACGTCGAGTGCAAGATGACGTAGGTGGGAGAGAGAAGGTGGAGGGAAGGGTAGGGTGGGGGGTGTTGCAGTTTCCTAACGCAGTTATGGTCGGGTATAAACTGATGGACTTCGCGTTGCAGGGATATGCACCTACGGTTATGCTGAACGCGAGGCTCTCGAGCATAGGTGTTTGTGAGACCAGCTTCATGACCTTGACATGATCGATACTGGGACATCCCATGACGTGAAGACCAAGAAGCCGTGGTAGATGGATCAACGCCGCCTCCAGGACACCCATGTTTAGCTCTGAGGGCATCTAGAACGATTTATAAAATAATTTCTCATCAGGATCAAGGCGGAAGCTCACAAAGAGAGTGAGGCTCGTCAGAGTCTTTTGGAGCGATGCTGCCCACGTAGGCAAAATATCCATTACCTCCCATGACCCATAGTCCAGCTCCAACTTCTCCAACTTTCTAACTTTTGCTAGCGTTGCTGCCTGGCTCGTCGTAAACCTCGCTGCTATTCGGAGTTCCCGCAGGCGATCTCGTTTTTGCAGTATCGGTAGAATTGGTGTGTTGGCGGTAGGAGTATACGTGAACGAATGGAGATTGTAACACAGCTCAAGCGCACACGTACATTCCCTCATAAAGTCAGAATGAACTTTGCCCTTATAAAGAGGCGTGGTGCGGATATCTGAAGACATTTGAGATGTAAAATCCTAAAAAAATCCAGGAGAAAATCATACCTATGTTTCGAACATGGATTGCCAGTTCTGGGTGCGCCAGTAGTGCCGCGAAAGATGTAGAGACCTGATCATCAATGTCATTCTAGGGATGACAGGCGTGTAGGGAGAATGAATACATTTGGGTAACGTTTCGCATGATGAGGGCGAAACGAAAGTGTTCGATAGAGCCTGGGGATGACTCCGGCAAGAAATGACTTGCCAACTAGAGCAACCGATGCTAGATCTTTGCCAGCGAGATACGCAAATATCAGCTCTAGAACATCCAGATTCAGGCTATCTGCAGAGACCATGATTTAATAGACGGAGAAGAGATGACCAGCGAATTCGGGTGGTTATAGCGGAAGTGGCATGGATGGATGAACATAGAACAAGAGGAGTGTTGTGGTCAAGTGATCTGTCTGACAGCGCCCGGGCCGAGGATCGTTCAGACGTCTGACTTATGGGTGGAATCCGAATAATGTGTATTCCTCCTCCACTTTTCTCGCTAGTTGAAAATTCTGGGCCACAAATATAATATTTATCGGACGCCAACATGACGGGCCACCAGTTGTGGGGCTAATTAATGAAGCCACCGGTAGTATCTATTAGAACGATGTACAGTGAAGTCGCCCTAGACTCTCATCGGGCCACCTGGGAGTTTCCAGCACTCTGTGGTGGTTTTGCCCTCTCACCACCGAATCCTTTCGGTGGAAAATTGTCTGCGCTCACGCCTGGGGGTCCCCGTGGATTACGGATCACTTCTACACCATTAGTATTCTGTGATAACTGTCCTCTCCTTTCTCTCCTGTCTTTGGATGAATTCGGGGAATTGGAGGAATCGTTCATGTTCGTATCTGAGGTGGGGGATTTCGATCCATCGGCGGAGCCAAATATACGGTCGCGTGCCTCCTGGTACCTCGCCTCGCGCTCCTGCAGGCTCTCGGCTAATGTAGATGATGATGGCGTCGTTGGATTCGAGCTCGTATTAGAGACCGGTCGCTTCAGGATGCGCATCTTGGGTTTAAAAGCTGCAAGAGGCGGCGAAAGAACTTGATTTGAGCTTGTGGAAGATGGTGAAATGATCAGGGCCGGCATTGGGTTGGGTTCTTTCGCATTTCTGTATCGTCATCCAAACAAAGATCAAACACGGGATGAGCTCTAAAATCGCTAGACATCAACGCACGCATCTTCCCATATCCGCTGGTTATCCTCTTCTGTCTGCGGCTCTTCAGGTTCGTCATCGTCCCAGTCGTCTGGTATAGGCTGCGCTGGGGCAGATGGTCTGCGACGAGATGAGGACTTGGATAGTTGAGAAAAGAATATGAAAGAATTATATCTTGAACTTACTGGATGACTTGGTACTTCCCAAGAATCAGAGGTCTGTTGGGACGAGGAAGAGGCAGCAGCCATGGCGGCAACTTAAGGTGCGGACAAGACGTCGCCTAATCTAGACTGTGATGACGTAAACATGATTAGATACCGAGAGGTGTCATGTCACAGTTGTGGATCCCCAAAATGTTTATGATCGTTTTTTCCAGCTTATAAGATATCATCAGGTGCATAATAGCGAAGAAAAGGCGTAGACGTACCGTACTTAACTTGTCTGATCCTGGCTGTTCTCTCCCACTAAACTCTCTGATTTTTTAATTCACTTTCGGTTGGGATCTCCTCAATTTTGGTATTAGACTACCAAATTCAAGATATATGAACTATTTCACAGCTCTTGACATGTGAGCGTCGAGCGGGGACGATGCTGTTGAATCTAGTCGATCATGGTATGCCAAATAGCTGCGCTGATGATCGGATCTCGGATTCTGTTCTCGAACACGCCCGTCGCCGACAACTTGAATGCACCAATGCTTGCAGATACCAGAAATTGTGACAATCGTCATTTCGAATGTAAAACAGACTCGTAGCCTTGCTCAGCTGGCCAGGACATGTCGGATATTCTCAGGTCCCGCTCTCGACGTTCTTTGGCGCTCTCAAAGTTCCCTTTTCAATCTACTTCTATGCTTACCCAGCGAAGCGTACCAAGTAGACGACATGTACCAAGTAGGCGGCGTGTACCAAGTAGAAAACGTGCACCAAGAATTGGACCCACATCATAACAAACTCGCATGTCTCCAACATTCTTTTTACGCCTCAGTTTGCTCATCTATATTTTATACTTAGTCACTAACACGGAAAATCAACCCAAAGGAATACGAGCGGCTCCAGTCCTACTCTCATCGCATTCACAAAATCTCGGAATGGAACTTAAAACATGAAATAGACCCCTTCATAATTTCTATGCTCTTTGTCGCCCAGTCCTTTTATGGCCCACTCCTTCCAAACTTGCGTCACGCATGCGTTAGTTTTGAAAAATTTCGTGGTCAAGCTACGTACCCTCGCTTGTTAATTGGTACCAGGGTACAGTATATCACCGTAAAAACGGATGAATATCCTGACAAGGACGCATCGGAACCCGAGGATTGGGACAATATGTTCGCTGTTCTCAAGCACGTCGGATGCAATCTACGAGTATTCACATTCAAATCCCGACACGGATACAGCATAGAAGGATTCGAGCTCCGTCACTCGTTTTCGGAACTATTACACACATTCCGCGACCTTCAAAAGCTCGACATACCCCACATAGATATTACAAGCGCTCTTCTCGCTCACATCTCCACCCTACCGACCCTTGCAGTGTTCCATTTTACAATCAATCAACATGAAGCAAATAACTACATTGCGTCCCCATCCTGCTGCAACGATTTCCCCTGCCTCGTTGATTTCTCAATTCATGTTCCAGATCTTTCCCTAGTCAGTCGAATCATGCAACGTCCTGGATTCAAAAACATGGTACACATTACGGTGGCCCAATCTGGTATCATTCATGGCTCCAACTGGGATCTTCACGCTTTTTTTGAGTGTCTGAATCGCACTCAGACCTCACATTCTACCCTGAAAAAACTTCGTATCCTAGAAGCTGAATATGAAGACGAAGAAAGGGATTTCGACGTGCTTCCTCTAACATCTTCTGCGCTAAACTTCCTTCTACCATTCTCCTCCTTATCCATCTTTGAAATCACTTTCAACTTGTCACTATCACTAGTCGATACGGACCTCGAGAACATCTCAAGGTCATGGCCAAACCTCGAAGAACTCCTTCTCAAAGATGACACCCTTGATGATAATGCATCAATGACGATCTCAGGTCTCCTCCACCTCTGCGCGAGCAGCAACCAACTTTGGTCACTTAGGATTAGAGTCAACGCTCAATGCTTACCGCCGTTCTCGCAGACGGGTCCGATCATCTGTGCCCCCAGCATCGAGAGCCTAAATCCGTGCACCTCCCCGCTCCGCGAACCTGCCGAACTCTCCAGTTTGATCATGATGGCATTTCCGAATCTCCATTCCTTGCATTGCCCACCCTTTTACAGTGGATCCTACTGGAATGACCTATCTTCATTTGAAAGTCACAATGCTGAAAATTGGACAGAAGTCTTTCGTATGATGGGCATAGTCCTATCCAAATCTTGAATACGTATGGTATCTTGAAATTTCAGGTGGATGATCCGATGCCTGTATTGCACCACCCTCACGCGACTTGTTATTGTCACGGCCGACATTGGCTGCGCCCGGTGGTCAATAAACAGAGAACAATGATAATAATAAACCCACATATTGGAAATGTGTTAACGTCCATTGTTACTAAGTGTCCATGAACTCTGCCCAAATCTCTTCGCTATGAAATATAGCTGCAATATGCCCGCCATCCAACACTTTCAATCGCGCGTTCGTATACTTTGACGTGAGATACTCTGCCCATTCTACCGTAGTTCCATGATCATCGCTCCCAGCGACGAACATAACCTTTCTCCCCAGCGTATGTTCCTCGTCTAAATCTCCCAGCTTCTTCCCCCACCCCCAGTCGCTGCTCAGCACTTCGGCGGTGCTCATAAACCCCTCCCATGTCTTCGCCACACTCCTCCGGTTATTCTCGGCCATCTCGCGCTCCAGTTGTCCCTCCTCATAACCACTCCGCTCTCTCCAAACCCTGTAAGCCTCTTTCTCCTTGTCGCTCATCCTCTCAAAGAGGAATTGATGGATGAAGGTTTCTGCTTTCTCCTGCGTCGCGATCTTTGATTGTATAACGACGCTAGTGAGGCGCTGGAGGAGGCGGAAGGGGATGATGCGTGCCGGTGGGCCGACAGCGATGTAGTTTTGCCAAGTCATACAGCGCGTGTAGACGAAGCCCTTTTCTTTGTCGTTCACGAACGGGGGAAAGGCGCCTAGCAAGAGCATACCCTTGATATGGCGCCCGTGAGGGAAGACGTCGAATGGGGCACCAAAAAGCATTTGTGCGGGTACTGTGCCGAAAGACCCCCCAGAGATGTACAATTCGAGAGTGGGGGCATTCGGGTGGAGGTGGTCGAGCAAAGAAGACATATCTTCTGCGATGGTACTGGAGTACGATTTGCCTGTGGATGGGGGTGAGGTGTTGCCGTAGCCTGGCAAAGTTGGGGCGATGTAATGCACGCCTTTGGCTTGAAGTGCGGCAGGGATGCGCGACACTCTGCCCACACTCAAAGTCCCGGATATCGATATCACGACAATGGAGCTAGTTGCGATTCCGGCGTCTTCGTAGGCCAGCGTTCTTCCACCAGAGAGAGCCAGTAGCTTTTCAACACTCATACGGATTCTTCAAGGCTTAGTAGGACAACAGAGTCGCCTGGTCCTGCGCCCAGGCTATAAGATCTTTTTGCCAATTCCATCAAGCAGTCCGCAGTTTATCTAGTCTCCGCTCCGCAGCACAATGGAAGAGGTGAGATCACAACAAGACTATCATTTTCCTGAGGGGAAGCCGCACCACTCCTATATCACCAAGTAACAGCGTTATCGGGTCTAGTGAGATGCCACTGACATGGACATGAGAGCAAAACGGAAGTAACATTCGGAATGTCCTAGTCAGAAGACTGAATCGGCGGGGATCAATTCTCCCGTAGACAGTTGGGGACTAGGGGTCACTTGGCATCATAGCGCAAACAACGTCGCATCAGATACTTATATTTTACGCATCATCTTGGCATCACCACCCAGGGTTGACCCAGGGGCTTTTTCGCTGAGTCCTGATCGGGAGTAGCCGCCCACTAGGGGCTAGAGCCAAACGACAGCGAACAGCGCACCGTTGCGCACGATAGTACACGATGCCAAGAGCGGAGGGCTGATGCTTGGCGCCCGCCGTGTATGGTTGCTCCCACTGTCCCCCGGTGTCTACTAGTACGGGTGTCTATAAGTGTAACTGTCTACCGTGGACAGTCCATCCTCGTCGATTGAGTGTTCTCCCTCGTCCATGTGACCCTAGGCACCGCAACCATCCGGGGTAACGCGCGCGAACGTTAACGGTGAATTTATCCACCGTGACTGTGAAGCCGCACTATCGACTGAAATTGAGCTCTGACCTGTGGAAAACAGTGCTTTGCCGCCCGCTCAACTCTGGCATAACATGAAAGCTGGCTCCCTGCGCAATTTCTGGCTTGACTCTCTGCTCGTCATTATCCTTCTGTGGTGCCTGGCAGTGATCGATTCTGTGCTCAGCTTCACACGAGAATTTCTCTACTTCTCGAGAACGATATGTATGCAGCATATTGGAAATGCTTTTTCATAAGGAATTCAAGTGCCTCTAAGATTAGACCCGGCTCTCTCACTGCTCAGCTCATTTTAAGAGGACCTCACCTGGGTCCTGGAGGTTATTGGAATGACAGGCTATGTGCCTCATTGTCAGCACGTGGTCTCCGCCACGGAAGTCATACATAGTGAACGGATGTTAAAACATGCCGTTGTTCTGTCATGCACGTTTCAAAACCGACCATCTCCCACGAGGCTATGCTAGGATTGCGATTATAAAAACGGAGCAAGACAGAAACCCCCAGCTACGCATTCACAACGTCTATCTATCCTCATGGCCTCTACCTCGGCCAACCCTGATCATCCAAATGGATCGCTACCCCAATACGGGTTTGGACAAATTATTGACTTCGAAAGCTTGGTTGCGAACAATCACTTCCTTTTCCGTGTATACACACCAAAGGAATTGTCTCCGTTGGCTGATGATAGCGAACCATTTTTTGTCGCGCCGAAATTCGACCAAAGATACGCTCGGTCTCCCGCGGATGTCCAATCATATCGTGACCATCGCTCGCACATCGGCACGTACGATGACGTGGTCAGACATATGGACTGGACGACAAAGGCATCGTCGACTTATATATCGACTTCATTCAGTTTTATCTGGTCTATCTGGGAAGCCCTTAAGCGCTACCACTCAGGTATCAAGAAGGACGTCCAGATCGCTGTAATCGACGCATCTGCTCTCTCAGGAAGGGCAGTAACTGCCGTCCAACTCCTGCGAGATAGCGTACCATCGGAGTACGTTCCTTTATTTCTATAGAAGTATGGAGGCCTCGAGACTAACCAAAATCCAGGAGGAGAAGCGAGCATTGGAAGTGGTACCGATTCGCTCAGGAATCCCAATCAGTACTCGTTTACGAATCCATCCCAGCCTCGGCAGTTCTCACGTCTATCCCTCTCATTTCTCTTCTTGAAAAACTGCCTTCCTATTTCCTTCGACAAAACCCGTCCGAATTTCCCAAAGATTCTGTACTTTCTTCAGTGGGATGGGACTATACTGAAAAGAAATTGAGCTTTCGGCGTTTTAGTCAGGAAATGTCTGCCCGCTTTTTGCAGCTCTCGCCCGAAGTGCGGCTGCAAGACACTACAGCCGGGTCTGTCCGACTCGCACTCGCATTTCTGCGCCCTTGGTTCCACCAAACCATAGTAGAAGACTTCCAGACCGCGACAGTCACCCTTTGCGCACTTTCTTTCTCTATTGCTCATTGGCCCGGCCAATGGTGGGCCCAGGAGCACGCAGAGTTGTGGGATCTCATACACGCGATGGTACTTTCGATCGCTGAAGAAATCCGAGTAACCCAGCGAGAGCGCGACTCTAAGGAAGTCAGCCGACTTCAGGGAGTGATCGACGAACTTGACGATGTAGTTCAGAAATACAAGGGCGAAATCACTTCAAGGAGGAAGTCTGCTCAAAAGCTGAAACCCCTTCTGATACCTTCGCCCCATCGCCCGGTTACCGCACATCCGTCGCCTACCCCCTTCATCCCCTCTTTGGGAGTTTCCCGCATGGGCCCCCAACAAGCGATAGTCACTCCTTTAACACCTCCTACTTCTCCAATCTCTCCCAAAGCACCATCCTTCTCAGATCTGTCGCTTGGACCCCAAACGCCAACTTCAGCAACATCAACATCTTGGACTCTATTATCTGTCGACGATCGCTTTCCTGGTTCATTCTCTCCAGAAATGTCCATATCTTCTCCTAAATCGACATCTCTTGCATCTCCCACTGCTGAACACGACCCAATCGATCCTGTTTTATCGTTGTTAGACCCACGTTCAGTGCCTTTGCCTCCTTCGCCTACAGAATCATCAACATCAACACTCCTTTCTGAACCTTCTACACCACACCCATCGTCCCCTAAACTCCTTAATCCACCAGCAGCGCCGGAAGTCTCTTCTGATCTTCCGAGTCTCCCTGAACAATTAGTTGTCACTCAGGAGCCTCTCTTACTTCCTACACCGGAGCCGCTACCCCGGCGCGAGAACCTACGCAAACTCCCGACACTCGCAGAAACAGCCTCGTGCCTCGTAACGGGCTTTCTCATTGGGGCTTTCATCACGCTCTGTCTCCTTTCGCCGCATCGCCGGACGATGCTCACACATTTGACTTGATGTGTCTGCCACAGGTTGATTGTTCAGCCTGTTCGCCTCCAAGAGGTATTGCTTTTCGACGTTTTTGACCACCAATTTCCAGCACTTTATGGATTCATGAGGTGGGTATTTATGCTTCAGCGAAGCATCTGTTTTGTATTTTCTACAGTAATGTATTCTTAGATTTAAATACTTGACTCTGAATTCGATTTTTGTATCACGTAGAAGCTTAATAGAAATTTACATTATTTTAATATCTCAACTTCGTAACACAGCATATCATTTGCGAATGGCGTACAAAAACCCGTCATATCCTTTTTCTCCAGCAGTGCCAATGGTCGTGGCATCGACCCCCTTATCGCCCTGGATCGTTTTGAGTAACAATCTCACACCTTCGACGCTGGTATCTGTATAGGTTGGATCCGCAACTCTCCCACATCGAACAACGTTATCTATAATCTATCAATATTTTGTCAGCGCCATTGTATTATGAAAAGGCCAGATAATGATGCACAATGACGCCACCCTTGCGAACCAAGCGCTTAGCTTCAGTGAAATATTGCGCGTTTGAAGGTTTATCCGCATCGATGAATACCAGGTCGAAAGGGGGTTCGGGAGTCAATTTGGCCATCGAGTCAATGCCTTTGCCGAGGACTATATCGACCTTGGAGGAGAGACCGGCGTTGGCGAGATTCTCTCTGGCAACCTACGGAAGTAGCTCAAAATGCGCAAACTGGAATAATATGAAGAAAGACTTACCCTGGCATGGTTCTCGTCAATCTCGAGCGTAATGAGCTTGCCATCTTCAGGAAGAGCTCTTGCCAGCCATATGGTAGAGTAGCTGTTGGCTCAGGTATGCGAATCACTTGAACGCTGTAGAAATAACTTTGAAGGACTTACCCGCCGAGGGTACCGACCTCTAGAATACGCTTAGCTTCGATTGAGGCTGCAAGGAGCATCAGTAGCTTCCCTTGCGCAGCACTGACTGCAATTTCTGGTAGACCATTGGAGTCGCTATTGGCCAGCGCTGCATCAAGGCCAGAATCCTTCTCCAAGAGGAACGAATTGTGATACTCGTCCGACCGCGCCCAGTCCTCAAGGCCGGTCACCACGATATCCTGTTTTGCTGACATCTAATCGCGTTGGTGGGGGTATAGAGAAATAGGAAGAGCGCTGGGTCAATTTAAATAATACGATGTTGGCGGGGCGGTGTATTTGAATTTTGCATGACTCGGACCGGAGATAATTATCATTATCTTATCTGATAGAGTAAATCTCAGAAACTATCTGACAGACTCACATGGTCCACTCCCGCTCCATGCGCAACTCCTCAGCCCTACGGTCCACTACCTTCTTCACGGTGCTCCCCCACACTTCTTCGGGTCGACTCAGGGGCTGTTGCGTAGTCCCGCACTCCTTTGAGTGCTTTTCTGCATCGGCAAATTCCATCACGACACAATTGTCGACAGTCAATGGTCGGCTAACGTCCCATCTTGTAAGAGTTGGTCTGGCGGGTACATTGTGAGGAGGAATCACGGAGCGACCCCGGTGAACGTCTTCGAATATTAATGATACGTCATCTTCGTCTATAGGCAATTTACTAGTGGGAAGGGGGTGAGCGACGGAAGATAACTAAAACTAGGAAACAACCAACTTGATGACTTGCCCCGTTAACTTTGACTCTCGGTGAAGCAGATCACGTAGGAGGCGCTCATAAAGCTTCTTGCGATTTTTAATTGCAAGTGGATTCAATATAGGCTTCCCTGCGAGGTCACATAGAATGTATGTCGCCGCATGAAGCCCGAACATACAAGGCAAGGGACCTGAAGACGCGATATAGTACACGTTAGCCCATTGTTTTAGTGATCGCGTGCTTCTGCGTACCAAGAACGGGTAGTATTCGGACTCTGAAGTCATCGAAAATCCCCAACTCCTTCACTGGGCCCTTCTGGAACTCGTCTTCGGGAAGGGGGAGAAGTTTTACGTCTCCCGGCACTTCGGTGGAATATACCACCGGAATCCCTGACGATACACCTAATAGGCGTAGTCGTCTACGAACTGATCGTGCGAGAGGATCATAAACTGTATTCGAGATGTCGCTAATTTGAATTCGAGTAGGATCACATTTGGCTCCGGCGCCCATTGAAGAGAACACCTGAGCTTCACCAATCAGCCACGAATATTACACAGGACCTAGGCAATGTCATACCTTGATATTATGGTCATAACAATACTTGAGAAGATCTACTTTTGTAGTTATGTTGTCAATGGCATCTACAGAATAACTGGATAAATGGGACAGCAGGATATAACCAAGAGCTCACTAACCTATTACCCAGTCGGCACCTTCGAGTAGGTCTCCACCTTCTTCCTTCCGCCAAATATCAATTCTGGCATCGACTTCGACCCACCTTGAGATATTTTTCAGGGTTCTCTCGATACATTTGACTTTTGGTGTGCCAACATCCGTGAGGCAAGCGGTAGCATGTCGGTTCAGAGAAGACAGTGTGACGTAGTCGAAGTCCACCAGTCGTATTTTAGATACCCCTCTACCTCAGACGTTCCTCAGAATATAGCTCTGGACACAAATATCACACGGACTTACGATCGAACAAGCATGACAGCTGCCCAGCTCCCAACTCCACCACACCCTACAACTACAACCGTTCCTCCGCGTACTTTTGCCATTCCATTTTCGCCGAAAAAGGCGTAGTTTCGCGCAAGCTGCTCCTTTATGAGAACTTCGTCATAATCGCCTGTGAGTTCCTCTTGAGGCAGCGTCGAGGGTGTTGACACATGGCTCAGACTATTGACGTCAAGATTCGATTTCTGGGTCGACAGAGACCTATGAATTTCCTCGCTAAGCTGCTTGCGCCGCACACTCCTAGAATATGCAGAATATGCGGAGATTAGACCAGCTGTTGCGAAAGAGGCACCAGCGGCCGTTGCGATGAGCTGTGTCTTGTGCGAGTGGAAATCCATTATTTTCCGTGACCGTTACGTGCATCAACGTTCTCGTCACACGATCTGGGCCTCCATAATGCCTGACTTGTCTTTCCTCGACCTTATCAACGTTTGCGATAATGTTCGCGTTCACCGACAATCCCCAGTCCCCTCTACTTACGATGCTGAGCTGCTAGTCCCTCTCTATTTGTCGGATCTGCCTGATAGTCCCGTAATTGGACTCCTACGACCCTTGATCATCGAACAGCTGAAGCTCGAAAATCAGAGAAGTCTTGATATCGGCGAGCAGGAACTGTGGTCTCTCAGTCTCAATGAATCTACCTATACCGCACGGAAAAATAGACCTGCTGGGCCGAGCGTATCTTTTTGCGATTGGTTCGATACCCCTGATAAACGCACTGCGGCCATAAAGGAGTTATGCGAGAGGTGGCGGGATACTTTACTATTTGAAGATGTCTGCGGGCCGAAGAAGTGGCGGGATGAGCTCTACCCAGTCTATGCCGACCCCTTTGGTCCGCACGATCATCCCAGCACCACCACTGGCGGGGAGGCGCTTAACTTCCTTTTCGAAATGGAACGCTCTGCATGCGCACTTTTTGGAGTGATAACGTATGGGGTCCACATGAGCATTTACGAAGAGATCCATCAAGGGGAGGAAAAGGTGCTGCGCGTCTGGGTTCCAACACGTTCACGAACTAAGCAAACGTATGGGTCCTTCCTTGATCCTTCCCGATACATTTAAACCTGCTGCACGTACTGATCGTCCTTCTTTGATGCCCTCAGATTTCCTGGGCTGCTGGATAATACAGTCGCTGGGGGGATTCCTAGCGGTATGCCAATATTCGAGGCTATGGTGAAGGAGTGCATGGAGGAGGCCAGTATACCCGGCCACGTTGTTCGGACATATGCGCGAACTGTGGGCGCTATTAGTTACTTCTTCAGGTTCTATACCTTTGCCTTTTGTATCTACTATTGTGTTAACCCTACCTTTCCAGAACATCAAAGGGCTGGCTTCAACCTGAGGTGGAGTGAGTTTCCGCTGCAACACTGTTGAGTTTTTAGATATCCTCACGCCACCACAGATATGTTTACGATATCTCGATCCCTCCTGACGTGGATGCTTCGATCTTCAAGCCTCGACCTTTAGATGGCGAGGTTGAATTATTTCAAGTACGTCACTGTGGACTTGAATGACGTTGGCAAACTAATTTCGGTGGTTTCTATCAGCTCATGTCTCACGTTGAAGTAGTTCAGAAAATGCGCGCTGGGATGTTCAAGCCTAACTGTGCTCTAGGTCTGTTTTCTATATTGTCATAAATGTGACATTTTATCTCAATCAGCCGTACTTGACACAGTCCTCATCGACTTATTTCTTCGCCTAGGTTATATTACGCCCGAGAATGAACCTGAGTATATGCGACTAATGACTCGGTTACATGGAACATTCGACTTGGAACGGTGGTGAAGCATAGAATCTCGTCACTGAGGACATTTTCTTCAGAATACATTTCCTCCGGAAAAAATACATAATTTTGTCACTGGCTAACTGACTTATCCTCTTTAAGATAATCCACTATGTCATTTTCAGGGTGCGACAGGCGCTATAATTGACAGCGCGAATGGAAGCCCTGGATAGATCATGTTGTCGGATCACCCGAGATGGCGTTCATAAATCATATTGCAGGCAACTCGTATTAGTATAAAGGGCATGCTTTAACCAAAACGCCCACCCAACACGCCCACCCACCATGTTCCTCATTACTCCCATCGCCAAAGTCACGACCGATATCGCTGTGCTTGCATGGGACGTCTCCTTGACACTCATCAACCTCGTGTCTCCAAAGCGGAAGGTCGGGCAAGTCACTCCTCATGGATATGCGGGCGTGGATGGAAAGTGGCCAGAGTTCATCCCAGCAAAGGAGGGCGACAGTAGATGTTCTTGTCCTGCCTTGAACGCAATGGCGAACCATGGTGCGTCCTTATCGCTTCTTTTATGTACAAGGTCATCTGATACACTGTGCCCTTTAACGCCAGGTATTCTTCCACGAGATGGTAAAAATATCTCGTTCAAGGAGCTCAATCACACCATCAGAACTACATACAACTTCGCCCCAAGCTTCTGCTTCTTTGTGCCCAACTTTGCCGCGAATATGCTGAAAAAAAAGTACGGCAAGGACAGGTTTGATCTTGCTGAACTGGACCTTCATAATGGCATCGAACACGATGCATCCCTTCTCCGTGGGTCGTCTTGAAGCAGATATATTGCTCCGGCAACAATATTAATTTTGCTTATCTCCGAAAGGCCGTGACTTGTACTTCGAGCCAAACCAAGCCACCATCCACGTTCCCTACGTCAAAGAACTTCTGGAATCTGCCACTGGTAAAGACGCCGATGGAAACGCTTTACTCACAATCCCCGACCTCTCACTTATCTCAAGCAAGCGTCGGGCAGAAGCGCGCGCTGAGAATCCCGAGTTCTCATTGAGCAAGTTCCACAAGATGTTCGGTAGCTCCAAGTAAGCATTCTTCATGACGTTGGCCTCGTCAATAAGCGCTTATGGAAATATGCGTGCTGCAGCTCTTCAACTTTGCTCACGATCTTTGGAGGTCGTGTGCGTGATCTCGAGACTGTGCTCCTCGAGGAGCGCCTTCCCGAGGCATGGGAGTCCCGCATCCGGGAGCCGTATGGCCTCACCCTAATGACCTTCAACAAGACCGTACTCAAAGTAGAGAAAGGAATTGATGAGACGAAATTTGCGCCTGCCGCCGCTGCCTCCGCCGAGACCACCAGCAGGAGCTCAGTGCAAAAGCCTACTGAGGAGACGTCCTAATTTGAAGTGATCTGCCGGAGGATAAATGACTGGAATATTGGGTTTTCACGAAATTTACTTCTGACGAATTTTCACTACCAGTTACAGGGAATTGAAACTAAGTAGTAGCATCAAATACAACCTACGCTTGTGATCCTCGACGTCGAAGCCCAAAGTGTTTTAACTATCCATAGAGTCTTAGAGTATATCTGCAGTAAGATAGGCCATATACAAAACCCGCTGCGTCAGGTATGCATATGAGGCCTATGTTAAAAATTTACGTTCGCTTGTAGCCCGATTACGTTTTAACGGGCCGCCTAGGCCGCTCAGTGTATTGTCATTTGTATGCTTGTCGTGACGTCCATCTTCTCGCTCTCCAACTTTTTTTACCCACTAAACCAAGTCGCGTCTGATGCAGCATTGTCTTTCGCTGCCAGAAATCGCTTCCATCATCTGCGGTCATCTCGAGGACGAAGGATCTTTTAAAGGTCTCTCAGCTCTCGCGCAGACATCTCGCACATTCTCAGAGCCTGCTCAAGACGCAATATGGCGCGAAATTAGTAGCTTGAAACCTCTCATTAGATGTATGCCGGAGGATCTTTGGCGCGAGAATGACGATGAATTAGATTTTGACGACGCTATTGTATGTATCCCTTTATAACACAGTTGCCAGGCTACTATTGTACAGCAGGCCTTTCAACGCTCGATCCTGCCCACAGACTGGCCTCGATTTGAGAGGAATGCGAAACGCGTCCGAATAATCAATTACCTGGAAGATGACGAGATGGAAAGCGAAGACTACCAAATGCTGGTGCTGGCTGCATGGGCCCGCTCCTTATTCCCCGCCCTGAGAACAGTCAGTTGGACTGATGACTGCCAACGCATGTCATTCATAATCCCTTTTCTGGGATCAGATCTCGAGTCGTTGACTATTTCTGGGCAATCTACAGCGCATATGCAACTGCAGTTGTCGGTCTTGACTGCATTGTCCATCAAGTGTCCTAAACTCAAATATTTTTCGATTCAGCCAACTGGTTTGGAATACGTTTCCGATGGCGCTGAGATTGTCTCTGAAGCCATTTGTCGATTCACAGAACTCGAGACGCTATCTATGCCCAGTCTGTCCAGGAGCGCCTTTCGCCATGCAGCAGCTTTACCGACCCTCAAGACGTTGACTCTACATCTAGAATCTGAAGTCCAATCATTTCTTCATCTACCTTCAGACTCACCCCACTTCCCTGCGCTTCGGGTGCTGAAAGTAGAACCTCTCCTTTTAACGGACTGCCTCCCTATCATCAAACTAATATATAGCAACCTGCGCTCCCTCGAAATCGCATATCAGGACCAAAATAACCCCTCTTCAGATTGGCTCGCCGTGACGCAAACTATCGAAAAAAGGTTCCTCGCATCTTCCCTGGCCACGATCCAAATCCACCCCTACAAAAAACCTCCGTCATCGAAACCCCCTGCTGCGAACCGGATTTCCATTGAACACATCCACCCTCTCTTCACCTTTCATAATCTAGAGTCCTTGAAGATAGAGGTCTTTGGGGAGGTCAATTTGGGCGACGTCGCACTAGAACAAATGGCCAAAACTTGGCCTAAGCTCAAAAGCCTCGTACTCTCAGATTTCACCACGTCGAGTGAACCGCGTGCAACCCTGGCATCCTTGAAGGCGTTTGCCCTACACTGCAAAAACCTTGAGAAGCTCCAGTTTTCTTTCGACGCTCGTCGCCACTATTCGACAGAGACCATTCCCCGTGTATACAATACGTCGCTCAAATTCCTTGGTGTTTCGAGGTCCCCGCTGCGAAGCGCCACCGACGTCGCCGCTTTCCTCTCAGATATCTTTCCCAGATTGCAAACTATCGAATGCCCGTACCGAGTAGATGGCGGGGTGGACAAAATTCGTGACACATGGAATCGTGTGCTAGGTCTTCACAAGGTTTTCGTTGCTGTTCGTGCCCAAGAGGCTGCTCGGTTTGCGGCCGGAATCCCCCCTATGGCATAATGTTTCAACCATAATGATGCTTTTAGGCTAGAAAAATAATAATATTTTTTTACGAACGCCACCGAAATAATACGCTTGGGTTTTCCTAGAGGCACCAACCACGGAAGGCACTCTGCTGGTGCTTGCGTCGCCGACTTTTCCATTCCAGATCATCGCTGAAGCGCTTGGCGCTGAGTGGGATGTTGGCGTTGATATTGCTAGCTCCTCAGACTTGATACTGAAGGAGGTTTGAACAGAGATCTCGAAGAAAAAGGGCCTAGTAGAGGCCTACCGGCCACAAACTTCAGCGCTCCGTCTTCCCACTCTACGACCCTATCCCCATTGCTTAGAGTATAGGCATCGAAATGAGGGAAAATATTTGTTTACCTGTCCGTAAGATGTGCTATAAATGGGATGGCAATAACACTTCAAATAGTATTCATGGGATCCAAGTTGCCAATTAGAACTAAGAGGAATGGTATGAGGAATATATGCTGACATGTAATAATATACTAGATGAAAGTTACAAACAGATGATACGTGCCCCAAAGTCAGCGATAGAGTAGGGGAAGTGTGAGCCGGGGCAGGTCATGAACATCAAAGACGTGGGTATTTGGAGGTGGTGAGAAAGCGCTATAACGTTTGCGGGTTCGAATGGGGCGTTCACAATAATCTAGCAGAAGATGTGAGTTTCGAATATCCATGGGCATACAGGGACTTACAAGGTCTATTGTAATTTCCGGGAACGCCTCATCTAGAACTAGTAAGAGATTAATCGATTGTTTAGGAGGTAAGGATGGCGGCTGGCTCACTTTTGGCGTTCGCTTCTAGCTCCGAGGGGATTCCTTCCTCGCTTTCATTGAACAGTACCATCTTTACACAGGAGGTCTCCTCGTTGTTACGCACGTACATAATCATGTGGAAGAGATGGTTGATCTACTCGCTAAGGTTAATTCACTCTCGCATATCCGTTAGATGCACACCAGACGCACCTCGTCCGTCTTCACAAGAATACACACAGGCTGACGTTTGAGGCGCGCCATTAGGTCAACTAGTTTCGTTCCCCATGTCTTGGTGGGGCTCAGGGAATGCAGGCATGGGTACTGGTCATAGGTCCAGTACACCCACCGGAGGAGGTGGATCTTGTTTTGTGTAGTTGTGAACAGGAGCACGATACCAATCAAGTAGGCTGCAAAATACCTGTATATTTTATGTCTGTCAGTATATGGTATGGCACTAGATTCTTGTAGCTGGGTACTCACCCAAACGTAGCAGGGTTTACTGCAACATTGCCAGCAAAAACTACGACTGAGATTGCGACAGCCGCGATGACCACACCGAGAGGTGTGCTGGTGTCACGTGGAAGGCGCCCCCGGTTGAATTTGAGGAGAAGGAGAGTCAAGGGGAAGAGCGACATCACCGTCAACCAAACCAAAGAGAACCTGGATTGCGGCATAGTCAGTACCAATAAATATATAATCTAGGAGCAGACGAACATCTGGGAAATGACATTCAAATTCACCCCGGCACTGGCGTAGAGCATGCCACCAAACGTCATGAAAGACAGAACAGACACATAGGGCGACTGTGTGTGTGGCACGACACGCAAGAAGAGCTTCGGAAGAACCCTATGAAGGGCCAGCTGCTCTAAGAGTTCGCAAGCACTGAGTATACCTTCACAATCGTAGCGAGGTCAATCAATCCCCTTTGTCATTAGCGGTGCGGGCAACATACCGGTGAGAACACCCCCACAGAGAACGATGATGGCGTCAACAACGATCCACGTTCGCAACCACCGGCCAGCTGACTGGTTTTCGGTGGTGAATTCAAGATGTATCGAATGAAGCTCGAGGATGGGAGTGCTTACCATCTCCGCAAGGACACTTAAAACGTTTGCGCCACCGCGTACGGTATCAAGGGGCACCACTGCCAAAACGAGAACCATGATTAGACTGTTCAGCACGATAGCGGGGATGTGGAGGTTTCTGAGGACACGCGGGAGCTGGCCCTTCTTGATTCTGCCGATGTACGAGGGTGTGCCTGTAGGGATAATACTTTTACACGCACGTTGATGGATGAGGAACGAGGACAAACATTCAAAACCGGTGAGGCCGAGCATCCCGAGGCAAAAGCCATTGAAGATCTGGCGCGCGATGGCGCTGGCCGAGTGGGCAGATCCAATGTGCCAGTTCTCCTTGAGTTGCGTAATGCCATTATTACGCCAAGAAACGCAGGATGCTATTATAAGCACTGCCATGGTAGCCACCTATTAAAAAGAACGCGCGTTGGACACTATAGTCACTGGTTTTGGACAGGGAGGCTCACATGAAATGACAGAACTACCAGCGCGATCCGCGCACTCTCCTTGACACCCGAAAGGCTAACCAGTGTAAAAATAACGAGTACAAAGATCGCACCGACGAATGAAGTGAATGGGAGGGTGACTTCGCCAGCGAGATAAGATGCTGCGGTAGCAGCTGAGACGACTGAGGTTGACGCAAAGTCCAGTAGCAGTAGCGCGGCACCGACCAGAGCAAAAGACTTGTTCGAGACATTAAGACTGTACAAAGCTGATGAGTAGATTGCTGGACCCTGTTAAGAAGCCACTTACATATAAGTGTAAGGAGCGCCAGACAGTGGGAGTGCAGATCCAAGCTCTTCCATGACGGGGCGCCAGAGGAACAACACCAGGGTGGCAATGAACAAGGATATCGGAGAGCTATGATATCAATGAGAGTGTGATTGGACGAGATAGAGAAAACATACTAAACACTCGACACTGCCACCACCGCGGGTAGCGCATAAAACACGCTCCCAAGGACCGCGTTTCCCGCAAGTGCGCTCGCTGTGAATTGGCCCAGCACACTTTGACGTCGAATCTCTTGCAATCGCGCGTTTCCCGCTTTCTGATCTTCTTTATCTAACGTTAAGCGAGTAAGCGAGCCCCACCCCGCGAACTCAAAATCGTTTGTGAGGTTTAGAAAACGCGACGGAAGTGCGGTAAGCTTGAGGCCGCCACCGTCTTTCGGGCGCATCCGCTGCCGCCTGAGAATGATGTCGTACTGGCAGTCTCTAAAGGATGGAGGTGTTGTACATGGTGTGGATTGTTGGAAGACTGTATCACCATGAGTTGATAGCAAGAGGAAATATGGGCAGTAAGTGACATGCCTCGATTTCGAGGACTTTTTGGTGGCTCTATCGCGATCCATTGTGTGGTGCTTTGCGATGTATCATATAATTCATGTCCGGATTCTGTGTTGCATGCAGGCGTACCCGCATGTTTGTCGGGCGCGTTGTAGCTCGTCGAAAATGACATCCCCAAAAAACGGCAGAAAAATTTTAACTAGCAGGTATAGGCAAGCACCGAGAGGCCAAGGAGTGTGAGCAAGGGATAGTGGTAGTAATCGTCTTCGACAAAACTCACTGGATGTCACTTATAGATCTCGGTTGTCAGAGTTCACGTAAATTTTACATCCATTGTCATGAAAGGAGGAGACGTAGAACGTATATGTCCCTTTGTAGAGAAACCAGGCCCCTTTGGAGCAGGAAACAGGTGGCCTAATACGTGGTTTGCGATAGGGTCTAGTTTTGAATACTCTCGCTAACAGCAACTCGAAAGCTGAAAGGGCCCGATCAACGATTTATCCGAATTCCGCCGCCACAAGTCACTCGCTGTCGTCAACGTCGACTACATTGTCACAAACTTTGCACATTATTCCTTGATGGCCTACGTTCAGGTTGAGGCCGACGACGTGAGTTCAAAATGTCTACACATCTGGGTCTCCCAACTCATCTTGTGCAGAGACTCGAAGAAGGGCCTGATGGCCTGCAATTCAAATGTCAGAATGACCGAGATCGAATGCATACACTCATTCTGACCTTTAGTCTTGTTTCCAGCTTTTCTAGGTGCAGACACCGGAGCTGGTGGTGGAAGTCTCCCACAAGCAAGGTCTCCGGGATTGGGTAACGCAGATCGAGGTGTGTCCATACAAACTCTTGTGTATCTAGATGAAATTGACGCCGGGTGCTAGGTTATTTGCAAGACCAGCCTGCACAGCGAAAAGCAACGTCTGCTTTCTGGACTGTAGAGTATTACCAGCCTTATTTCGATGTCGACACGCAAACAGTGAGTTTCCTTACCGATGGAATCTAGGTAGCCTAGTCTTATCTTTTTGTCTTGAATTAGGTCCTGAAACGATGCTACGCCACGCTCATTCCGACATCCACCAATTACCTATCCACTCATCTCAACCCACCAGATCTTTACGGTCCATTCTGGACTCTGACAACCCTCATTTTCACATTATTCCTCTCTTCGAGTCTTGCCGCCTCCATATCGACATATCTCTCGGCCCCGGGCACAGAGTATGACTACGACTTCCAGCTACTCTCCGTGGCAGTATCGCTCGTGTATGCCTATGGTCTAGCACTTCCCGTACTCCTATGGCTCGCGTTACGGTATCTCGGTGTTGGCGAGTGGAGCGTTGTTGAGGCTGTCGCAGTATGGGGTTATGGCCAGTTTGTCTGGATTCCTGTTTCGGTGAGCCTGAACCTCTACCTTTTATCGACGCATTTACCCATACAGATACGAAGGTACTATGTGTGATCCCCGTGCCAATCTTGCGTTGGGCGCTAGTATTTATCGCGTTCACACTTTCGGGCTACTTCCTCGTCGTTAACGTGTACCCTGTCCTTGCATCTGTGAGCATATTTCTATTTTCTAACAAATATCCAACAAGATTGACGAACCATACTTTTAGGCCGAAGCCAAAGCTACTCGTCTCCTAATAATTGCTATCGCCGTCTTACACGCTGGACTCGCGCTCACGTTCAAAGTCCTCTTCTTCAGCTACTATGTCATCGAGAAAATTGGTGCAGACATTCCACTCCCTGGAACCGGGGAGACCCCTGCGGCGAATACTACAGCGGCGGCGGCACTACTAGTACGAAACTTCTTCGCCCAGACATAGCCATACTTGTGCATTGGATGTGTCATAAATTTGAGGGATAAAATAGTACGGATGATCGATTTCTTGTGCGAGCGAGTTGCCCAACGTATTTCAGTGACTGACATTCCTCCAAGGCTATTATATCGAACTGAGCCTCGATATATTGTCTGTCTTTGCCCGTCTTACATCCTACCAAATATCTTGTCGGCAAGCCTCTAATATCTATTTACATACTGTCAGTCACACAGGCCCAAATATGAAACAAAATCTCGGAGGTGCAACCTCCGTACCACAGGGGGCATAGCTCAGTTGGGAGAGCAGCAGACTGAAGTTAATCATTCTTCTGAAGGTCCCGCGTTCAATCCGCGGTGCCCCCACTTCTTTTTCCACGACACTCACATGTGCACAATTTTACAAGTAACTCAGTCTACAGTCAAGACGCAGTTTATTTATGTAACTCACAGCAAATTCTATCATGATCTCTTCGGCGATTCGACTCACTCTTTTCGAAGATGGAGCCTCGATTACATGCCGAAGTTGTCCACACAAGTGACACAACAATTCTATTCAACGTGTTTGATGTGAGTCCTCTATAGCAGTGACAGTTGACTGCGACCGGACGGTTATTTATATTCCTTAGGTCGATATGCTAGTGGATCACAACATTCATATGCTCCTGAGATCATGGGCTTGAACGTATCTGGTAGCTGTGTGGCTGAACACCCGATGATGCACCGCTATGTCTTCAAGGAGAAGAACTCATAACTTCCGGATCTACATCATCCGAGGAAATGGCATTAGGTCGGCACACTACAGGCGAATGTTGGTCCTATGAGCTCTACTGAACTACATCTATATATATATATCAGTGGATGCATTCCTGGAAATTAAGCAACTTTCCGCGATGTCGCTTGTACGTGCCCTTGTTTCTGCTTGCCTTGTAGCAGCTGTTTCTGCCCAAACAGCACCCCAGTGGGGTCAGGTAAGTCGCGGACGTTTTTACCAGGTCATGACTAACGAGGCGGGTGAACAGTGTGGTGGTATTGGGTGGACTGGTGCTACAACATGTCCTTCTGGCTGGTATTGCGCCTTTTCAAACCAATACTATTCCCAGTGTCTTCAAGGAACTGCAACGACCACGAGCTCGGCCGGTGGGGGAGCCACTACGAGCAAAACCACATCTGCTCAAGGTGGCACTGAAACCCTTGCTCCCGGATACTCTTTCATCCGCGCCGTCGTATGACCTCTCATGACCCAAGTATCTCAGATATTCTAATTTGAATCCCTAGGTTGATCCCAACTTCCACAAATATCTCCAATCCAAAGTCTCCAAGACAGCTGGCGATGCTGTTGTTGGGGAACCGAGCACGGCGGCACAATTCCAGATCGTGGGCGGACAACTTATCCAAAGCGCAGGTTCAGGCAAACTTTACGCTGTGGTCGAGCCTCGAGCGAATTCGACTGTCATGAAACTCAAGGTCAGCTGGTCTACCAGCCCTGCGACTTCCGGAACATTTGTTTTCAGCGGTGATACTGTCGAATGGAGCAGCCCAACCGTCTCTAGGCCTCAAAATAATGTTCGTGTCATCCTTTTTTTCTTCTATCAGTTCAACTGTTGATTGGCCTCCTTTCCAGGCATGGCTTGTATGCCCTGATGCTCAAGGAAACCGACTCGTTTATATCAACCTTGGCCATTACGCCTACCAGACACCAGCTGGGTGTGCTGACCAGACAATACACGCGTATACAGGCTCCACTGCGACTGCATGAAGGTGAGAAGAAGACAATGTTCGAAGGCTCTGCACATTATTAAATTTATCATCGTCAGTGTAGGGGAACGCCCCCCATTATCTAGTTCATCCTATCGATGTTTTGGTTGAGCTCAATGAATACAAAGTCCAGTCTTTGGTTTCGATTTTTGGCTCATTGAAGCATCAAAATATAAAGCACACTTTATCTTCATCGATTGCTGAGTAATAAGCACATGTGCATTATAAAGGAGGATTCACGCCATTCTCTCATCACTACTCTCATGACATCTTTTGACTACGTCGTTGTAGGGGGCGGTACCGCAGGACTATTAGTCGCTGCTCGCCTCGCAGAGGAGCGATCTGTAACTGTCTGTGTCCTCGAAGCCGGGGAAGATCTCCGTGACAATCTCGACATTCAAGTTCCAGGTCGGCCAATATTTTCGCACAAGTTCCATCATCTAATGTAAAGGTTTCAGGTTTCGCCCAGAGGGCTAGGTTAAAGTCTACGGATTGGGCATTCACGACTATTCCTCAGGCGGTCAATAATCAACCAATCTATATCCCAAGGTAAGGGATTCATTTGCTGGATTTCTTGACGATTGATTGATTAATGATCATTAGAGGAAAAGGCCTTGGAGGCTCCAGCAGTGTTTGTATCGTTTTCTTTATCTGATTCATGGTTCAAATAGGTTGATCTCTATCTTTGGTTAGATTAACCTTCTTCAACTTGGCCGGTAAACATAACCTACCTCAGCTTCGAGAAATTACGTTTTGACCCTTACACGGTCTTTAGTGCTCCCGTACATGAATATGATGGTAAATTTCTCTATCGCTTGGAGTGATTCTGAGCGAAAACAAGATCGTCACTTAGCATTCGAAGAACTGGGGGCTTCAGGATGGAACTACAATGAATTTTTGAAATATTTCAAGAAGGCAAGAGCGTAGACTTTATTCAATGGCTCATACATTATCTCAACAAAATACAGTCTTCACAGTTAAATTATTCAGATACTGAAGTTGAAGCATTTGGTTTGGAGCCGGACCGGGAACTTTATGGTGACGGCCCTATCATGACCACGCTTCCCCGTGCCTGTGCAGAATACTGGCCTCAATTCGTGAAGGCTTGTGAAGAAATTGGTCTGGAATACAATAAAAATGCGGTGTGTGTGTCGCTGAATTAGGCTGCTCCTATCTCATGCTATGAGATACAGATGAGTGGTAACAACATCGGATTATGGCCGAGCGCGAATGCGATTCACCCCGATACAGCGACGCGCATCTCGTCTGCGACGGTGACCTATTTAAGAAAAAGCTCAGCATTCTATTTGTGTTGACTTTTACATACTAGGCTTATTATGAACCAATAAAAAATCAAGAAAATCTGGTAGTTATCACAGGGGCTCAAGTTAGCCGAATAATCTTTAGGGATGCCGCACTCGGTGATGACCACAAGGCCGAAAGTGTTGAATACCACAAGGATGACAAAATAATCACCATTTCCGTAAAAAAGGAGGTGATCCTCTCAGCAGGTGAGTCATTCTGAGATCCTTTGCTACGCTTAGGTTTTTATGTATGACTAACATATTTCATAGGGAGTATTCAAACCCCTCAAATATTAGAATTATCGGGTTCGTTTGAGATTCTCTATACTTTTCTTTCTTTCTTTCTTTCTTTCTTTCTTTCTTTCTTTCTTTCTTACGCTCTGGAAATTCTCAGGCATAGGCGATGAAAAACTGCTTGAACTTCACGACATTCCCAGTATAATACATCTTCCTGGCGTCGGAGAAAATTTACGTGAGTCAAATTGATAGCTCAAATCTTGAGTTTTATTAAAAGCAATCCCGCGTCATTCCAGAGGTAGGCGATTTAACCCACCAAACTCCGACATCTTCAGCAGCGTCGAAACACAGGAACATCATGGAACATATCTAGTGAATGAAATCAATGACAATTACGAGTCCTTTGATGTTCTTCGGGATCCAGTGCGAGCTGCCCAAGAGTGGGAGTTTTTGTATGTCTTCAATTTGCTCTGGTGAGCCTATGTACGGATAGAAGGCTAATCTGTATAAAAAAAAGCCAGCAGGAGCGACGGGGGATGTTCGCTACCATACCCATTCAATTTGGCTTTGTCCCACTGCGAATTCTTCCCGAAATAGACCAGATTCGCAAGATCGCCTCCGATTTACCAATGGGAGATATTCATCCTGCTTCGTTCAAACTATTCCAGGAGTGGTTGCAGGGTGATTTAGACCGAAGTAGTGCAATCGAGTGAGTGTTGCCCTAGTCATTCAATGCGTGCTTAGTATAAAATTATTACAGGATTATACTCGTCCCATATATGATGCCGACCCGCGAAAGGCGTGACCCAGATCCTGGAAAGAAATACATCAGCTTGATTCTATACCTTACTCACCCGTTCGCGCGGGGCTCAGTTCATATCAATTCTGCAGACCCCCTGAAACCCCCCAGTATCGATTTTTCGGCACTGGATAACCCTGTAGATCTTGCCATTTTGAAGAGTGGCATCAAGCTCGGACGTCAAATATTTGATGCAGCTGCGCTGAAGGATGTTGTGGCGCAGGAGATCTTACCCGGTTCTTCTATCCAGGAGGATGCCGATATTGAAGATTATATAAAACGGCAAGTAGGAACCAGCTTCCACCCACTTGGTTCGGCTGCTATGCTTCCCAGAGAGGAAGGTGGCGTAGTGGATGCCAATTTGAAAGTCTATGGGACGAAGAATTTACGGGTTGTAAGTCCTCTGTTCCATTGAAGTTTTTTTGGTTTCAAACTGCAGACAGGTTGATGCTTCTATCATTCCGATCCAAATTGCTTCTCACCCTATGGCTACCATCTATGCTATCGCTGAAAAGGTATGCCGCCAGACCCTTCACGTAGACAATAACCACTATTGAGACAAAAAATTTCCAAAGGCAGCAGACATCATCAAGTTAAATACTAATGAGATCGGTTATTGATTGCGACCAGCCGTGCATAGCTATACATAACCCAACTATGGAAAACTGCATACAGCCGGGGCTATGGTGGTTGAAAATCTGATCAATCATAAGTTATAAGATCTACGCAGAGCGTTAAGTCCCGGTCCTGAGGCCTAAAATCCGGGCCACAGCATGCAGATATCTATTCTATATGTCGATCAAACACCAAAATTCCAGAGCTTTCTCCAACCCTTGAGGATAGCAGAGTTGTAGATGCGCGATAGATGCGCGGCACTTAGTCTGTGTTCACGTGTTGGGTCGAAACCGTGGTGGAGAATTTCGGCGTTAACCGTCTCACGTGTCTCCAAATAGCACAGGCAGATCGAGACGCGTCTTCGTTCATGTACGCGTTTTACCCATAAGTATCTCCTCCTAATACTATGAATTCTTTTTATATGTAATATTATAGTATTATAACCATCCAATGAGCAAACCCTCTGCAATCTCTCAAGAAAATCTTGATGAACCCGAGGAACAAGCACCAACAAGCGTGTTCAGGACACACCACAAGGCTTTACCCTTGCTCGCAAAATGTTAGCTTCCATTTAATCCTAAATTTTTTTTAAAAAATTCAAGGCATCCGTTCTGTGATGAATGCGCTAGATCTCTTTGCACCAATATAGCAACAGGGTGTGGCAAAA